>BQNB010031790.1:0-53691 GCA_026074375.1 Tanacetum coccineum | reverse complement strand
GATGGCCATGGTATTAGTGCTTCTTGGGAAGCTATAGGTGAGTTATAAGCTGTTTTGGTTGCCTAAGTCTCGAACGAAAACCTTGGACCTCTTGTAAGTTCCATTTCTACTTTTTCAAGTCATTTTATGCAAATGCTTACATTCTGCTTGTTCATACTCGTTATTGCTTTCTATTTGCTTATTCAGTCTTATTACTGCTTATTTGATCCTATTTGATGCATGTCTTAATATGTTTTAGCTTAAAATGATGTTTTCAATATTTAAAGATGTGTTTGGATTAAGGTTAAAAATGGGTCAAATTGAGTTAGATTTTCTTTTGGGTCATTAAGTCAGTTTCATTTAGCTATAATTGAGTCTTAAATTCAGTTTTCCTAAGTTTTCATTAAGTTTTAATATGTTTAATAGACAATTTTCCTAAGTCTAAAGTTTGCTAGCTTAGGAAGTTCTTGAACTGCTTATTTTCTAATTTACTTAAAAACTCTACAAAAGTACTGTTTTTTTATTCAAATGAGCTTTTGAAACATTTAGTTTAGTCTGTTCTAAGTTTTCAGTGTCAAAAATAGTTTTTAAGTCTAAAATTGAAACTGCAAGTGAAAGATAAAAACTTTAAAAACAGTTATGTACTCTAGTTCAGAATTGAATATTAGCTTATTATTAGGATTTAATTGCTTAATTCTTGCTTGTTTGAGTTCTCTTAGTATCAATCTAAATCGGTTTTAGCTTTGTAGCTTATCCCTAGTGCTTTTAAGGTCTTAAACTTTAGCTTAATGTAGTCAAAAGTCCTTTTAGCCTCTTTTTAGTCCAACTGTCTAAATGCCTTTTTTTCCTTTCTTTCCAACTTATTTTATTTGCTTATTTCAATTTCTAGTGCTTATTGAGTCTAGTTTAAAATCTGTTTTCAGCATATTATAGTTATAAGAGCTTATTTAGTCTAATAAAAATCCAAACAGTTTAGTTTAGGTTCCATTTAGTCTTAAATTCAAAACTGCCATTTTAATTTGCTTAATTTCTCAGCTTATTTTTAAGTTTCTGTAAAAAGTTTTTTCATTAAAATAGCTTATTTTTGCTTAATCTTTAACTTTCCAAAAAAAAATTTAAAAAATGTTTAATAAAAAGGTAAGGTCTCAGGGGTCGAACCTGAGACCTCACCCTCACTAAGCCTCACACACAACACTCCACACCATCTGCCCTTGAGTCTTTTTCAGGGTATATCTTGCACAATTTAATATTTGAGTGTCATTTTAGGATTTTAGCTTATTTGCTTTTCTGCTTATTTCCAGCTTGTCTGTTTAGCCAATTTTTCCAGTTTTATTTTTCTTAGATAAAGAATTGTTCAAAGTACTTTTTGCAATTTTTTTAGAATTTTCCAATTTCGTTTAGTATTTTTAATTAATTTTTTAGATTAAAACAGTTTTAAATTCATAATAAATAAAATAAAAGTCAAAAAAAATTAATTCTTTTTTCTAAAATTTTCTTTTATCATTTAGGACTGTTAAAAATTAAATTTGTTTTTGTAGTGTTAAAATTTTAGGATTTAGTTTTTTAAAGAACGGGATTTGGTCCCGTTATCGTTTTTCTTCATTTTTTTTACTTTAATTGCTTACGTTTTTGGTTTAATTTTATTTGTTCTTGCATTTTAGTCATTTAGGATTAAAGAACTAGTTGAGCCATCACAAGAAATGATTATCATACTTCCAGAAGAAGGGATGCATGTTGAAGCATTACAACCCAAATACCCACTTATTGACTAGGAAATTCACTCTGAAGACACAATGAAGTTTTGGAAAATCATCAAAGTAGGGAATTATACAAAGGTATATTAGACTTTTGCAGATATGTTAAATAATTTTGACAGATATGATCTAGTGAAGCTTTGGGAGTTGATTAAAGAAAGGTTTAATACAACAAAACCCATTGATGATAAAGAAAGAGAATTATGGGTTGATTTGAAGAGGTTATTTGAACCTGATACAGATGACCTTACGGAGCTTCAGAGTCATATGCATGATCAATTGACATGGAGATTGTATGATACATGTGTTATACATCATGTGTTTACAAAGACAGGATTAGATATGTTCATGCTGGTTGAGAAAGATTATCCACTAATAAGAGGACTTCTAATATTGATGCTAGTTAACAAGCTACAAGTGGATTATGATTCAGAAATGGCAAATGAGCTTCTAAGGAAAATATTTATTTTAGCAAACAAGCCAAGGTAGTGAAGTGTTTGAAAGAATCCTCAGCAGAAGAAGACTAGAAGATTTGATTCAAAAGAAACTTGAGATTTAAAGGTAAATCACAAGTTTAGGGGAGGATTGGTGGGAATAAATCTTCACAAGATAGTACTGCTAGTCCAAGATATTAATACTGCTCTTATTATAACTAACAGTATTAACTGAGTTAGTACTGCTAGTACAATATTAGTACTGTTAGAGTTATTTTGTACTACTAGAGAAACTTAATACTGTTAAAGACTTAAGACTGCCAGAAGAAGATTGCATGAAGATAAAGACATGTGAATATATATATATGGATGTAATCTAAGTGTATATCTTATAAGGATAGAAAGATATGTATATGTTTCGAATTATAGAAGAACTTAAAAGATCTGTAGTTATCTTGTAAAGGACTCTTTGGTGTATAAAAGGAGGCCCTAGGTTAATGTGTTAGATATACTTTTAAGAATACGTTTTGCATGCTTCAAGGTTGTAAACCCTAGTACTAGTTAAGAGTACTCGTATTATTGATCTAATAATATTGGAGCATTTGGTTATATCTTGTTCATTCATATTTATTGTTCCATTGATATTACATCTAGAGTATTAAGGTGTAGATTCCGCATACACTTTAATATACACACAAAGTCTCTACTATTGTTATTTTGGATTTATCCAAGGTAACATACTCTTTACAAGCTAAAGAATCGATCAAGGTTTGGGATCAACACTAATTCCTAATCATTTTCTATCATCTCCATATTCGGAAAATTAACACATAGGGATCCACTATGTCCTAATAAACCCGGTTTAAATCTATAATGTTTCTTAGGATCATCGATGCATGGGCGAGAATAGCAATACAAATCCCTAAGGTGGAAAGACGCCACAAGATATAAAGGTGGTGTATGAATGGTCAAATTATCTACTACCTGCATCCTAAAACTATTAGGACTTTGTGGTTTGATTGGTGGTTTGAGGCCTCTTTTGGTTCCTAGACTTGCATCTAAAGGTGGATAGTTAGGTAAGGGTTGTGGTTGAGGTTCCAGTTTATCAAAACTAGGAACTTCCCTAGAACTAAGAGGAGTGTTGTGATTATAATTCAAGCCTACTTCCTCTAGTTTTGTTTCGTTCAAAGGTTCTACCTCTATCAGGGTTCCTAAAGTCTTTTCAACTTCTTCCGAGTAAGTCATGGGCGGTGTGTATTCCTCAAATGACGGTAGGGTTTGTATGGTACTCTTAGAGCTTGTAACTCCTACCTCATTATCCATCGTACTTAGGCTATCTACATGCTCATCATAATTTAACAATGCCATACACCTAGGTACTTGTACCCTAACCATATCATCCCTAACTATTTGAGCATTTGGATTTGCTATTGTTTCATCAGAAATAACGCTTGTTAGGTTGCTACATTTTTTTATCATATTGGGCACAATCCTCTATGGCATACCATGCTCCTATATCACTAAACTTCCTAAGATCCCCTTCTGCTATCAAATTAATGGTATGACAAGATAACAAGTCGAGATGTTTAAGAAAGATTTCAATTAGGGTCCATATACTAAGGCCATGATTCGGGACTTTTCGGATTATGTCTTTGAAACGAGTATACGAACCGTAGAGAGATTCATCTTGATGTTTGATGACATCAAATAACATCACATTTATACCATCCTTTATCCCGAATAAACTATCCACTTTTGTATAATTATTGCAAGAATGTGTACTTAATTGTTTAAAAGTGTTATTTGCAGTAATTGAGGAGTGATTTGTGAAGACATGCTAAAAGGCACCTATTTTGGAGCTAAAATGAAGACATTTGAAGATTGCTTGTTTCTGACCAATACGCCGTACCCAGGAAAATAGATACGGTATATCAGCGCCAAGTCTTCACAAGAATACGCGTATTCACACTTCCTAATACGGCGTATCCATCTTCTGTCATATGCCGTATCCATGAAGATAACTATTCAGAGATACAAAGATATTGCATTTTGAGAATGTATATTATACTGATCTTAAACTTTGTGCACACTCTAAGGGATACACCCCAATACACCGTATTGGCATAGCCCAATACGGCGTATCCAGCATTTTTAAAGGTTATAAATAGAAGACTCAAAAATGAGTTTTCGGGGTGCAAAATCATATTCTTCATACCATACTCATAAAAGACGATTTCTAAAGAGAAGAAGAGCAATAAAGGTCAAGCATTGATCACGATTCCATAGAAGACACCGTGTAATTTCCTTACTCTTGTAATCATTTAACTTTTGGTATCGTTAGGTAAAACGTTTAGTTTACCTTGGTTAATTGACCACGCTTGTATAATTACAATGGTTAGGGTATTAGCCATCTTAATGAAGATTTAATGTTTGGTTTGTTTTAAAATCGATTTACTTAATTTATCGTTGAAAGTTTAATTATGTTTATCACATGATACTTGTTTACGTGTTTGAATATGCAACCTATCATTCAACTGGGTCTAGTTACGCCTAACAAGCAAGCTAGATACTGGGATAGCTCTCCATGTCGTGTTTTATATCACTGGACCAATAGGATCACAAATAACATTCTGTCTTTGTCTTTAAATTAAAAGCTTAGTTGGACCGACAGGTGACCCGTAATGTTTCAATAAATATGTTCTTGATTAATTGATAAAGATTTGAATAGTAGACTACCAGTATATAAAATACCGTCAAACAGTGAGTGGGTAAAGTCCTGATAAGCTAGCATTTATCAAGATCACCATTGCTATAATCCCTAGATAGATTATAATTATACTAAAAGGATGCTTTATGCGGATGCGTTAATTGTAACAGGATTCAACGTATCTAGGTCTTAGACTGATGTCCCGCCTAAGTCTTAAGAATGATATGTCGATTCGAGATAAGAAATCATTGCACTAATTAAACAAACCAGTATTTAATCAGATTTAATATGGCAAATACAGTTTTCTATTATTTGGCTTGCACCGCTCTTTTATCTTCTAATTGTTTTCTTGAGTGTTTATTGTTTTTAGAATTGATTATTGTCACCGTAAAACCTGTGCCAGTCTCTCAGGCTGAAAACCCCCCATATCTGTTAGAAGCGTATATAGCATAGGTTTAACAAGTAATTAGAATTAACTTAAGTAGAAGTAATTAAAATACTGATAGATTATAAGGTTAACAACCTCGCTCTTAGTGTTCGACACCCTACTTACCACGAAACTTCACCCGATCGGGTACACTGCCCGTTAAAGAGTTGTTTTAGGATAAGTCGGCTAAATTTAAATGTAAAACTTGGTAATTAATAAATTGACCCTACACGACAGCACATCAATGTTGTTGGAACACCAAGAGTTGATTAAGGAAGAATACATCAAACCTACCTACGCTAGAATAACCATACCTATTAATTATAATTTACAAATGTTACAAACAAAGGGCACAAAGAAAAAGATAGACTACAAGAAATCTAATGATAGGAATTAAAATCTCACTTGAAAGGATTCAAGCGAGTAGAACTAAGTTAAACTATGATCAAAACCTAACTATTCCCTGGCAACGGCGCCAAAAATTTGATGAGGTTGTTGTAAGGGACTTCTACAAGAAGTTTTACAACTCCCTAGGCAGAGTACCTAACCATTGTAGTAGTAGTATAGGCAAGACTCGGGGGTGTTATCGTTCTCTAGGGGAATAGGTTGGGAAGGCTTGATCATGGTCTAACAGAATTCTAGAGGTTGAGAGAAGATTATTTTTGTGTTTTTATATTTATAAGAAAGCAGTAAAATCATATATTTGAGAGGTTTGGTTTTGTTTTAGCTGTTAAACTAAATAATAAACTACGCTAATGGTGATAACAATATAATAAAAAGATTGTATTCATTTAATCATGTATTACTCCCTAGATTGCTTCTCCTAGTGTTGTTGCTTTGTCACACTTGTGAATTTCCTAAGTCATGAACAGATTACACGAACCCGCCATCTATTTAATATTCCGTTGAGGCAAAACACAAAGTAAGGTAGTATGAAGACTATTACCCAGCCCCCAAGAGTATACTAAATGCAATTGAAATATATTAAAAGTGGATCAACCATATAAGGGGCAAGGTAGTGTGAAGACTGTTACCCGATGGTATCCTTTCTACACAATCATGTTTCCCTAGACATATCAACAGTGATATAGACAAAAGCTGGTTTTCTAAAGCTAACATGCATATTCATCATAAGAAGCAACACCACTAATATATACATTCTAGGTTTCATACAATCATAAATGAATACTATAAGGGGTTTAGCTAAGCATGTTAAAGATAAAGCAAAAACAATAAAGAATTAAACAACAAGACATATTGAATGATTAAGATAGTCTTACCTGATTAAAACATGAATTGAAGGAGGTACAATAGGGTTTTGAAGCCCTAAAATCATCCTAATAAGCTGCCAAACGAACTAGGGTTCGTCCCCCTTTTTAACTCTAAAGTTACACACCTAAAACCCTAGTTTCGGGTCTATATTTATAAGAATATCGCTGTGACGGCGTCGCGTTTTAATTGTGACGCCATCCTAAAGTAGAATCTTCTAGATCCAAGTTGAGTCGGTGCGGGCGGACGCCGTCAAGAGATGTTGTAACGGCGTCACTAGATGAAGTGTGACGGCGTCACTAGATGAAGTGTGACGGCGTCGTGTATAAATGGTGACGCCGTCTCCAGGTTTTGATACTTTAAATCTTGAAGAGTCTTGGTGTTGGTTCGTAGTCTTGTCTGTTTCTTCTCCAAATGAGCCCAAGTCACGTGTATTTCATCCAAATGCCTTCCAAATGCTAAATACCTGAAAAGGAACAATTAAGTACCTATTTTAGGCATAAATGCATGATTTAGGGGGTTAAATAACCCTAAAAAGTGTATAAAATGAAACCTCATTAGAAACAAACATGACACTCTTGGCTAAGGTACGTTGTTTTCTGATTCAGTCTGGTATGTCCAAGGTTTTTTGGGCAGATGATACAACCATGTCTACATATCTAGTGAATAGGTCACCATCATCAGCAATTGGATTTAAGACACCTACAGATTTGTTGGGGTTTCTTGGTTGGCTTGCAAGTATTAAACAAGAGATGCTTGAACTAGTTAAGGTCAAGTGCATATTCCTGATATGTCGCGAAGGTATATAGGGTAATAAGCTTTGAAGGTTAGATGGCGTTACTTCAAAGGTAGTGCTTTACAGGAATATGGGTTTCAATGAGAGTGGGGAATACAAGAAAATTTTCACTAGTTTTGGTGTAGGTACGGGTTCAATGCAGGTGTTACATGGATTTGAGTTTGAGGTGGAACCACTAGGGGATCATACATTTGAGGTGGAACCCCAGGAGAATTTCGATCAAGGAGCTAGTTTACAAGAAGTACAAACTCAAGATTTGATAGACTATCAGTTAGCACGGGATAGGGAGCAGCACTTAGCATATGAACTATTCAGGTATAGAGAAGACAGTAATGAGACTACTTTTTTAGTTGCTGCAGTAGATAAGATATATGCACATGAGTCATTAACTTTCAATGATACAGTTGCTTGTGAGGTGATTTCCAAGTGGAAGGCTGGATTATAAGAAGATATAGATATTCGGTCAGATGTGTATGTGCTCAGCAACGGTTGCAGAAAAAGCAGTGATGATAGCCATGACTATTACTGGGAGTATGCACCAGGTATATTCATACATCTATTTCTCTATATAAAAGGTATGGTTTTTTCTTGCGGATGCAAGTATGAGATCTGGGTTACTAAGGGTTTGATGGTTAAAGCAAAGGGAAATGTACTTGGTTTAGAGATCATCAGGGATCAGAGTGGTAATACTCTAAGGGTGTTACCGTCCAGGATTCACAACAAAAAGTTGGTATAGACTTTGTTGGAGGAGCACTCCATTTTGTCGTTGAAGGATAGTCTATCAGGAGACTATGATGTGGAAAAGAATGGTAAGCGGTCATATAGATATGTAGTTGGAAGCCAAGAGTATCAGGTGATCTGCACAATACCTGACATAGCATCAGCTGGTGTGGATACGTTGGATGGGTTTGATCGTAGTTTACAGAAAAACGTACAGGTTTGGTAGATTTTGACTACGCCATGGGAAGATCGATCACTGTCATGAGTAGATCAATCACAGGGTATGGGTTGATGATACAGGCTGTGAAGGAAGCTATTTGGCCAAGGGGACTATTGGAAGAGTTAGGCGTAGAACTAAACACTGTAACAGTTAATTGAGATAATCAAAGCACAATTTACTTATCGCGGAATCATGTTTTTCATGAGAGGACTAAGCACATCAATGTGCGTTATCACTTTATCGGAGAGGTCTTGGAAGCAAAGACGGTTAAATTTCTTAAGGTGGGTACTGAACACAATGTTGCGGATGCCTTGACGAAGGTGGTACCTAGACGGAATTTATAACTGTTATCCCACTTAACTAATCTATTATACAACTAAGATACACAATAACAATGAACAACGATTCTTTGGTGTTCGGATGGAATACAAACCGCAAGGAAGAAAAGAGAAAGAAGGACAAGAAGAAGAAATTAGATTAGAGAAAAGAGTTTGGGAGGCTTACACTTACAACAATGAAAACCTACACCCTTCACCAAGTGTGGTGAAGGGATATTTATACCCTTTTGCCTTAAGTGAGGCGTATGGGCTTCTAAATGGGCTAGGCTTGGCTTCTCGTGGGCTTTAAGCCTGATACATAGACAATATTAGTTTAATGTTCAAGCCTGTTAAACCCGACTAGCCTACTACAATACAAGACCTAGTTTGACTTTGTAAGACCGATAACATTCTTGTTTGACTTAATATAATTAAGGCTAACAATCTCCCCCAATGTTGAGGTCTCTTTCTTCAAACTGCTCCGTACTACTGATGACATTCTTGTAGGAGTTTGCTTTGATTTATCATTATCTCCCTTGATGTTGAAGATATTACTTTTGACGTTTATGATTTGCCTTGTTTTAGTCTTGTCTTGTTTGTAACGACTTTGTTCATTCATGCTTTGTGATCTTGATTTTAAGCCTTTATCTTTTGACTTTGAGTTCTTGAGATCGTTATCTTACATCATCTCCTTAACTTGAATCATCTTGATTTGACTTCCTTGATCAACTTGTGCTCTTGACCAACATGCTCATACTTGTTACATTCTTGTTTGACATATATGATTATAAGTCTAACAATCTTCCTAAAATACAATTCTTTAATTGACTTTGAGGCTCTTTGATGATGGGGAAGTTTAGAATCAACTATCTTAATATTGAATGATTGACTTTGAAAGCTTGAGTATGAGCATGTGGTTTATGAATCCGACTTCGCTGGAATGAGGCTGCAATACCATCGTCTAAACCTGAAATAAGATAGTTAGCAATAAAAGATGAATATGGCTTTGTCATTCATCTTGACTTCGGTTGCATTAACCTCCGGTTTCCTGTTTTATAGTATAAATACTATACTTGTGATCAGGTAGATTCAAAGAATCTCCTTGATAGGGTTTCCAGCTCAAAGCGTAGGATCTTCTAACACATATGTATTAGATTCACCATGCTTGCTAGTTCTCATTACCGGAACGTCTCAAAGCAGACAACATGGTAAGAGTGAATCAGATAGTTACTATCTTTCTGATTAAGTCGTTAATTCATTTACTGGACCAAAATTGATATCCAGTTATCACAAGCTTGATTCATATAGAATCTTGCAAGTCACCTACCAAGAGCTTGTTTGATGTTGGCTCAAGCAGGATTTCCATCTTCACTGTGAATACTTAAGTATCACTCGGATGTTCTGGCAAGATCTCAAGGATAATGCGTAGGACTCTTTGTTACAACTTGTGAACTTTGTGGTGTTCAACAAGTGTATTTTGACATTGTGTCCTAATGAGATTTATAATTTGATCTCTTCTTGGCTCTAGACTCGATTTGTGCACTTTTGGTTTTGGTAATCGGAGGCTGGAGCAGTCTGCCACCTATTCAATATTAACAATCTCGGAGTGAGATGTCAATAGATAACGTGTGAATCTCCGTGACAAATGAGACAAGTTTCTTTTGAGAGAAACCCGAATGGCTGGGAAGGGTTGTGCATTGCATCACTGGGTCCATGATGTCGTCTTCAATATCAACAATCATCATTGTGATTTTGATAGATTATGTATTGACCCGGTTTTTGCCAAGTTGTTTGGAGGGCTGCTCTTGTTTTCAACTTTATCCATACATTTCTTTTTAATTCTTCAACCCCTTCAATGCTTACCAAGACGTCATTACTAACACCTTGTTGTGATTGTTCCAGTGTTAGCTCAATCTTAGTCTGCATTTTTCCCTTATACACATTCTTCTCCAATCATACCTAAGGACTGTTATTTCTAACTATGGAGTGTCCTTGGGTAGATCCCTCCGGTTCTGGTTGGATCTTAGGACTTATACCTAACCTAACCACCTTATGACTTCAAAATCGTCGTGAAATTGATAGGTTGTTGGGTATGAGATCGAACCATAAAACCATTTTCTGACATTTTTATTTTCAAATACTCCCCCTACACATGTGCTCCGAGATTCGAAATTGTTTAGCACATGAAGGACAGAGTTGCACTTAGAGTCTTAAAGATCACTTTCTCCTATATCATATTTTAATTACAATTTTCTCCCCTTATTTTAAATAATAAAACACTTAGTATTTGAAATACCAATTGATTAAAATTTGACATGAAAAATTCCATGGGGAGAAAAATTATACCACGATATTGCATGAATTCAGATTCCGATAGCTCCCCTTCAACAGTGTATGTGGGATACCAATATTTATTAGAACTTGACATTGGAATGAAAAATTGATATGACACCACAAACTGTTGAAGACGGAGTGAGATGCCTTAGTGAACAATGTATATTAATATTTGGACATATAAGTTTTCCACATTTCCTTCTTTTCACAGAATGTGTTTTGGATACGTAAAATTGACATTTATGAGGATGTATCCAACACATTAAAAGGCTTTGTTTTAAAAAGCTCCCCCTCAGAAATTGATTTACATAAAATGACATTCTACGTACTGCAATTCTTTGAAAATTATTCGAGGAAGGGAGTGTTGAACACACAATTTTAACAAATACCACTTTTTATGGAAAAAGACCACAAATTATATTGTAGACAATTTTGACATTGAAAGTTCTTTTTGAAAAATTGTGTTCAACGATTTTAAAAACATGATAGAAGACTTCTCTTCTATTTTAGAGTAAGCGCACTGAGGCGTACACTTCCCTATTACATTCGGGACCGAGTTATGCACTGAAATGTACATAAGTCATAGAGAAAAATTTAGAAATGACATGTTTTGAAAGTAGTTGAATAAAAAACATACAAAAACTTTCTTTTCGGGGGCGTTCGAACTTCATTTACACGCCCGTGTCGATGTTAATCAACATTTCTAGGTACGTAAATGTTATCGATTCCAAGAGACATGTCGAGAAGATTATTTTTGGTATTTTTGAAAATTTTCTGATTTTGTATTTTGTTTTTCTAGGTTTTATATTTTTCTATTTTCTTTTTGTTGGTTTTATATTTTTGTATTTTCTTTTTCAAAAATTTTTTTTATAAATCAAAAATAAAGAGAGAATAAAAATATTTACAAATTGATGTTTGATGGATCAAGCAGATTCAATTGCCAGAACCTCCAGTTCATCTGGAGTCAAACATCTCATACCGAGTTGTCTGACAAGAGACTTAAACCTATCTTCCGATAAGGCTTTAGTGAACAAGTCAGCTAACTGGTATTCAGTTCCTTTTTTCCCGGACAAAAGAATAATTCAACAATACCCTTTTCAACCTGTTCCTTTATGAAGTGATATCTGACATCGATGTGCTTGGTACGGGAATGCTGGACTGGATTGCACGAGATGGCTATGGCTGCCTTTGAGTCACAATACATAGGTATTTTATCAAAGTGAAAGCCATAATCTGTGAGCTGAGTTCTCAACCATAGAACTTGAGCGCAGCACGCAGATAAAGACACATACTCGGCTTCTGCTGAAGACATTGAAGTGCAGTCCTGCTTTTTGGATGACCAGCTGACTAACTTATCACCACCTAGAAATTGTATGCCACCAGATGTGCTCTTACGTGAATCGAGACAGCCCGCGTGATCCGAATCTGAAAAAGCAGTTAGTTCGAAACCGGTGTCCTTCGGATACCAGAGACCCTGTTAATGGAGTCTCTTTAAGGTACCGAAAGATCCGTTTAACCGCAGTGAGATGTTTCTCAGTCGGTTTCGCTTGATAGCGAGCACAATAACATGTTGCATGCACAATATCTGGTCTACTTGCTGTTAGGTACATGAGTGCTCCGACCATACTACGATATTTCGTTTGGTCGACCGGAGTACCACTCAAGTCAGCATCAAGGTGTTTTGTAGCCATTGGTGTACCAATGCTATCACATGAGGTCATACCATGCTTTTTAAGTATCTCTTGAGCATACTTAGCTTGGTTTATAAAGATTACCTACGAGGGATTGTGGATCTGAATTCCTAAAAAGAATTCAGCTTCCCAATTCATAGACATATAAACTTGTTGTGCATTAGTTTCCAAATCGTTTTGAAAGTTTTGGGTTCGTAGAACCAAAAATTATGTCATCAACGTAAATTTGCACAAGCAGTATGTCTTCCCCATGTTTAGTTATGAACAGAGTTGGATCAATAGAACCTTTGGAGAATCCGTTGGATACCAGGAAGTTGGAAAGTTCATCATACCACGCTCTTGGTGCTTGTTTGAGACCATATAATGCTTTCTTGAGACGGTAAACTTTGTCAGGATGATATGGGTCAACAAAACCATCTGGTTGGTTTACGTACACTTCTTCCTTCAGAGGTCCGTAAAGAAATGCTGTTTTGACGTCCATTGGGTACACTGGAAATGATTTGTGTGCAGCATACGCATGAACAATCGTACAGCCTCCAACCGAGAACAGTGCAAATGACTCTTCGAAT
The DNA here is from genome assembly GCA_026074375.1 of Tanacetum coccineum. NCBI lineage: Eukaryota > Viridiplantae > Streptophyta > Magnoliopsida > Asterales > Asteraceae > Tanacetum > Tanacetum coccineum. The sequence goes on along the minus strand of BQNB010031790.1, from coordinate 40,474 downwards.
CAATCCTTCCTTTTGAGATATCCCTAGACACAGACGAGATTTGTTAGCGAATGATAGTATTTTCTCATCACGTTTGTTTTTCCTGAGCACTTTAAGTTAATGAACATTTTTGCCAAGTGGTCTGTCGACATAATTCAATACATCTAGTCGATCAAACTGCTGAAGTCTTATTTTTTTTTTCCTTTTTTTTTCTTTTTTTTCCCCCTTTTTTTTTTTTTCTTTTTTTTTTTTTTTATTCCATGCATTCGTTTCAATCCATGCAGAATCAGCCATGGCTTCTTGATGTTCTTTGTTGGTTTGACTCTCGGTGAGTTGCGAACATACACATCTCGCCATTTCGTTTTCTAGCTGATGTTCTTGTTCTAATGATGAGAAGGATTCCAATGACTTGTTCTAATGATGATCTTTTGTCCAAGTTGTGCAAGAAGGATGGTTGTTGATAGAAAGTATGCAGGTTTGACGAACTCACACATGACGAGGACGATGTTCCCCTTGTTCTTGTACCGATGTACTGAAGATGTTGATAAGTTCATCGTCGTCAAATTGTGCATTTTCTGTATTGGTTTCTGCTTGAATAATGTTCTCAGGGGCAGTGACAGTTGGTACATGTGTTGGACGTTGGATTGTGTTGAATGAATGTTCAAATGGAGGTGGATTCTGCAACATCGGTTTGTTGTAGAAGTTGTGTGTTGTCGTTTTGTGTGACGTTTATCGGGATTATCAGCAGCATGTACAGCGGAAGACTTTGACACAACATGAGAAGTTCCATTGAGTAATTCACTGAACATCGGACTATAAAGCAATTCCAGCTCATTTGACGTTGTTGCTGTCTCAGCAACTTGAGGAACATTTTCTTGACTTTGTGGACCGGGACTTAAACTGTCTTGTTCAAGTACCGTCGTTGAACATTGTGGAGCGGGGTCAGAACTGACATGATCTGACGCCATTTGAGGCAATTCGTCAAAGTTAACATGAATTGTTTCAACTATCATTCTTGTTCTCTTGTTAAATACCCTGTAAGCCTTTGACTGAGTAGAATAGCCAACAAAAATACATGCATCACCTTTTTCCTTCATTTTATTCATGGATTTCACAGCTCTGATGATTGTAGACATAGATAACAAAGATATGAAGACTTGACTGACGGTTTCCGGGCATTGATGATATGATAAGGTGTTTTCTCATGTCGAGGAATTACAAGAGAACGGTTTTGAGTAAAACATGTTGTTGCAATTGCTTCAGCCCAGAAAAACAGAGGAACTTTAGCGGCGCTTAGCATTGTTCGAGCAGCCTCAACAAGAGTACGGTTTCGTCTTTCGACAACGCCGTTTTGTTCAGGTGTTCGAGCAGTTGACGTTTCGTGTCTAATTCCCTCTTTTGCAAAGTATGCATGAAGAGATTTATTAAGAAATTCCGTGCCTTTGTCAGTTCGAACTGTAGTCACTTGAGCATGAAGTCCTCTTTGGACAAGTGTGAGGAAATCAATGAGAACTCCAGGTGTTTCGTCTTTGGACCGCAAGAAGTGAGTCCAAGTATATCGGGAGAAGTCATCAACAATTACAAGAACATATTTCTTTCCATTAATGCTTTCTACTCGCATTGGACCACATAAGTCCATGTGTAGAAGTTGTAACCGTCGTTTTGAGCTCGGGGTAGTCTTAGTGTGAAAAGACTTTCTTTTTGCTTTCCCCAGCTCACAAGAAGAACACAGATGATCTTTGACGAATTTCAGCTTTGGAAGGCCATTCACAATATTATTCTTTGAAAGCAAGTTGATGGTGTCGAAGTTTAAATGAGATAGACGACGATGCCATAACCAAGCTTGAGACGATGTTGCTTTAGCCATTAAGCAAATTGGATTGGGAGAAGTTGAGTCTTGAAGAGAAATGGAATACAAATCTGTGCCACGAGAACCTGTGAGAAGATCATTTCCCTTCAAATCACGGATGTAACAGGTAGACTATTCTTCTGAAAAGCAACTTCAAATCGACATCACCAAATTGACCAACGGAGAATAAATTGTGATTAAGCCCTTCGACGTAATAAACCCTTTTGATAGTAATCGTTCCTTGAACCAGATCTCCATAGCCAAGAATTGGTGCGATTTGATCATTTCCAAACTTCACCGTGCCCAGAAATTTCTCCACAAAATTAGTTAGAAGCTTGAGATTTCCGGTCATGTGCTTTGAGCACCCAGAGTCTACGATGAATAGAACTATCTCGACGAGCTGCAAAAGAATTAGAAGACAATGGAGTATTGGACACAGTGGAGCACCTAGGAGTCTTATGTTCCAAAATATTAGCAGTTCTAGATGCATTTCCTAGAGGCATACTAACGTTTGGATTAACATTTCCTTTTTCAGACTTAGGTTTCCATTTGTATCCAGATGGTGTATACTTAGGATACCACCAACTGCATGTCTTACTAACTTGCTCATATAACTTCCTAGTTATGTTTCTAGATTTCTTGACAGTGGAGTCTGTTGCAACGGTTTTCTTACTGGATGTTGCAACAGATTTGTTCACATCATGCTTGGGTTCTGTAGTCCTAACAGGCAAACCATTGGTTGTCTAGTCCTGAATTCACGGCCACTTTATATAATGTAGAACACACAAATTCATGGGATTGTCATTCAGCACAACTTTTCCACAGTAACAAGACAAGTTAACATTCGGAGTCTTAGCATTACAAACTGTCTTACACCAGTTACAGAGTTTTATTATTTGAAACTTAAATCTCCTACGGTGGTTTCTACTTCTTGCTTCTTCCTTGACTATTGTTAGACCATGACTCATATCTTCCAGATCATTGCCTCTTAAGTTGTGGTCTGTAACACATAAGAGTATTGGAATTAACGCTGTAGAGAAAGACACCGTTTGTTAGGTTTTAATGTCTTGATGCAATGAGGTGTTTAGTATGATTGGGCTTTGGTGCACTTTTACTACATTCCTGGTGCAATCACATTTTTGTTCCTGTCCAATTGGAAACTTATTCTGAGGCAAAATTTGTGCAAGTGACTGGTTTTGAAAAATCATTAGACACATTTTGTGTGGTAACTGGCTTTGACTTTGACTTTGAGAAATCTTTCTTTGCAAGAGAATCTGAAAAAATAGCTGGTTTACCTAAAATGGATTGTCTTTGACTTTTAAAAGCATTCGGTTGTCGAATAACCGATGATTTTTCAAACTTAGTTTCCACAGATTTTCCTTTCATCTTTTCTATGAGTTTCTTCAACTCACTTATTGCAATTCCTTTGTCTTGTAATTGAGCTTTCAAGTCTTGAATTTCAAAATACTGTTCACGTTCTTTCAGAAATACGTTTGACTGATTTTCTTTGAAAGATTTGTCTTGTTTTATCTTTTCTTTACAATGTTGTAAATCAAGTTCAAGATTAATCGCATGTTTCTGAAGAGATTCAAAATTCTTTGACATTGTTTTACTCTTTGAAAGCTCTTTTTCAAGACGTTCACACTTTTCCAAGGTTTCTCCGTAATCACATTGCAAATCAGTGAATCATCTAAGTCTTTGTATATTCCAAGTATGATTCATGTGATCAGCATAGTAATATTCCTTTGAAAGCGGTCGAGTTTTTCATTTAAAAAACTGGTGTTTTTTGGAGTTTCCATTTGAGATCTTAAGATTAATCTACTCTTCTTCAGAGAATTAACATATTCAAATCAGTCAACCATTTCCTCTTCAAACACAATGATGAAATCTTTCTAAAATTCCACATTGATTTTACTTAATTTGGGGCCAAAATTTCCTTCTATTGTGTTTTGAATGAAAGGATCGATGTTACCAAAATATGTTCTTTTGTGATTGTTTGTTTGCAACGTTCCTACTCCATCAAAAATCGTGCAACACACTTTTTGATCTTGAATAGTTCTTTAGAGTTTTGGACACTTTTTATCCAAGGAATGGATTCATCTATTTCGTTTCTCTAATCAAAGTTGATTGTTTACGAAAAGACTCTTTGGAAAATTCATTATTAGTAGATGATTGACTCATCGTTGACATTTTTGGAAAATTGTGTTGCGCAGACTTTTCCCGTTGTGGAACGAACAAATCATAAAGATTATTCAATTGAGCATAATCAAACGGTCTGATTAGATCGCTTAATTTTGATCGACGTTCTTTGTCAAGACGAATCGTTTCGTCAGAATCAGGGGCTAACATTAACGCAAGATTATCATTGTAGCAACCTATATCATCAGACGAAGGAATTCGCTTCTTTGAGCTTTCTTGAGGAACTCAGTTTTGCAAACTCGTTTTACTATTACGAATAAGCATTATTCATTGTTTGAACAGATGGACGGTTTTATAAACAATATCATTCAAACCTTGACTTTGTTTTCTAAAGAGCAATGATTTATCAAGTTCTTTGTCTTCACGAGTTTTGTGAAACTTATTCTGAGCCTCTTTTTCTTGTGACATTATGGAGATGGTTTCTTGATGTGCACAAAGCTCCTTTTTCATATCCGAAATCGTTTGATTTAAATCATTTATTTGTTGAGTATATGCATTAGATGATTTTGCAAAATCGATTTTGTATGACATTAAATCCCCTTTAGCTTTTGCACAATCAATTTCCACCTTTGACGCATAATTCACATCCTTATACTTATCAAGTTCCGCTTGGAACTTCTTAAGGTCTTTGAACATCAACTGATTAGTCTTGGACAGTTCATTGTTTGCTTCTTTGAAATGGTTATTTGATGATTCTAAACTTTTATTTCGGTTTTTGCTGTCATCAATTTCACATTTTAGTTTCTGAATTAAAGAAGCAAGCAAATCACGTTCTTGATCAAGATCATCAGTTTCATCCTGGTCATCCTGAGCTCTATCATAACATATATCCGATGAATCAATAGTGATATTGGTGTCACCTTGTTCCGCCAGATATATGTCATTACTAGATTCAGGTTGCTCAGGATGTTCATTTTCCATGGCAAACACATTATAGTTGTCATTATTGTTTTGTACCTTATGCATTGGCTCATCATCAAAGATTGGTCCAGAATTGTCAACTGAATCTGGAGTAACCTCTTGAAGTTGTGCCATGTACATATAATGTGCTTCCAATTCCTGTTCTTCAGACTCATCATCAGTATCATCCTTCCAATCAGCTTGTTCTGCATTCAACTGAACCCCAGCTTCCTCTTGTTTACACAATAACATCTTTTCCTTGTGATAAGCTGCATCCTTTACTCGTTTTGGTTTCTGACATTCCCTTGATACATGCCCATATTCCTTGCAGTTGTAACACTGAATCCCAGACTTTTGCACTACCGGAGTACCTACATTTTCCCTAGCCCCAGCAACATTAACTGCCCTCTGATTATCATACCCAGTTCCTCTGTTGATTCTTGGAGAATTATCTTGATTAGCTCGACTGGTGTTTGATGAAGTTCGAAGGTTGTTGTTGGTAGGTTTGTAGATTTTCTTGAACGAGAGAGAAATTAAAGCCATGAGTTTGTCAATCTCCTTTTCCTTTGACATTTCCTCATCTTCAGTAACCGTAGCAGGTTCTGGATCATAAGTAGGAGCAGAAGAGGTAACAATTGCTTTTCCTCTGTTTCTGGTAGACTGTTGCGATCTGGTGGAGGAATATTGAGTGTTTTGAGTAGGATGGTTTTGATGATGGTAAACTGGTTGTTGTTGAGCAACAAGTGCAAGTGGATTAGCAGTACGTGCTAGTCTTTCAGCTCTTATCTCATTGACTTCATTCTGGTGTTGCTTCAGAATGTCATAAAGCTTGTGATAGGAGACAGTCTTCAGCTCTTGACTCTGCTTAACAAGTGTCACAAACCTTTGCCATTCTGGTTGTAGTTGAAGTAAGAACTGGACATTCACTTGATGATTAGTAACATGACACTGATTTCGGACAAGCTCATTCATCATCTTGTAAAACCGTGAGTAATCGATTCAAGTGATTCACCATCCCGTGATGTGAATTTTCCAAACTCCCAATATAAATTGGTTTCAAGATCTTGAACATTGATTGATTCACCTTGTTTCAACCTTTCAATGGCTTTCCACATTTCACATGCATTCGGACAAGCATCAACTGTGGAGTAGATATCGTTATCTATCCCTGTGAGAATGATTTGAACAACTTTAGCTTCAGCATTCAGTTGATCGCGTATGTCTTGTGAAACATTCTTATAGTTCTCCATATACCTTTCTGTAGTTGTTTCAGAACTGCCTTCAGCAACTGGAACTGTCTTCTCAGCCCATTGATACGTGTATGGTGGATTTTAGAGACAATAATAGAGGAGTTCACTGTTAGGTTTGGTGTCAATGTATCTCTTGATTCTGGATTTCCACTGAACGTAATTACCTGGTGCTAACATTGGTAGACGATCTTTGCTACCCGCTTTCATGATAGCATTATGAAGAGCATTCGATGATTGAGTTTGCAAATTGGTATTTGAATTTGAGATTTTGATGATGTTGTGAATGGATATCGGATCTTAAGTATGTAAGTGATTGATTGTGGTTTTAAATGAATTAACGTTCACGGGATTTTACAATTCTATAATTAAACCGAGAAATAGAATTCTTTCGTGGGATTTTACTAAATCAAGAAGAAACCGTAAATGAATATTTAATTGACGTTTCAAGTATGCTGATTGTTGGTTTGATTGGTTGTATGTTAAGTCCAAGTGAAGTTTATAAGTCCTTGAAGATAGTCCTTGAGGTTTGTCCGAAACTGTGAAGTCCAAAAGAATGTGATACAAAACGCAGTGTTAAGACAAAACACAGTCTACACAAAACGCAAGAGTTCCGAGACAAAACGCAATTTTTCCTTTTTACCCAAAACGCAACACTTTTATGACAAAACGCAACTGTGTTGTTACACAAAACGCAATCTGTTTCGACACAAAATGCAATGTTTAGAAAAATTGGGCAGAGTAACGTTTAGTATTGTTGCATTAAGGGTCTTCAATCACTTGACAAAACACAAGTTTACTTGTAGTAGGCAAAACGCAAGAGCAAATCTCAACCTGTAGACAAAATTCAAGAGCAAAACGCAGAGAAGACAAACCGCAACAAGTAGAGACAAATCGCAAGAACTTAAAACGTAGTGGCAAAACGCAGAGTCTTGAAGCAAAACGCAGCTTGAGGCAAAACTCAACTTGAGGCAAATCGCAGTTTGAGGCAAAACGCAGCTTGAGGCAAAACTCAACATTTCTTGAGCAAAACGCAACCCATTAAGGACAAAACACAGAAAGTACGATTTGGACCACAAGTCACTTTCAGGTGTCGTTTTCAGCTTGTACTAGTTGTCCCCTTGAAACACAAAACGCAGCTTTCATTTAGGGCAAAACGCAACGAAGAATTACTAGTTAATAGGCAAACCGCAACCAAGAAAAATTCTTCAATCTTTCGACTAAGCCACGAAGTAAATTGTAGAACCTTAATAAACGATACAAGGGCTTGTTCTAAACACGAAAGTACCAATCATTAGCAACTTAAGCCACGAAATAAAAATCAAACCATGATGTTTCTTGCTTTACTATTCGAACCAAAAAGAAAGAAACAAAAACAACAAATCAACCACTAAACACCCCTTGGCAAGTGATACCACATGTTATCCCACTTAACTAATCCATTATACAACTAAGATACACAATAACAATGAACAACGATTCTTTGGTGTTCGGATGGAATACAAACCGCAAGGAAGAAAAGAGAAAGAAGGACAAAAAGAAGAAATTAGATTAGAGAAAAGAGTTTGGGAGGCTTACACTTACAACAATGAAAACCTACACCCTTCACCAAGTGTGGTGAAGGGATATTTATACCCTTTTGCCTTAAGTGAGGCGTATGGGCTTCTAAATGGGCCGGGCTTGGCTTCTCGTGGGCTTTGAGCCTGATACATAGACAATATTAGTTTAATGTCCAAGCCCGTTAAACCCGACTAGCCTATTACAATACAAGACCTTGTTTGACTTTGTAAGACCAATAACATTCTTGTTTGACTTAATATAATTAAGGGTAACAATAACACAGTTTGGAGTTGTTGAGTGTTGGTGTATGCTAATATAAATCCTAAGGTGAAAATTGTTATAAAATTAGTCTTTATTTAGCTTCTGTTGAAGTCTAAGGGGTTAAGTGTCATGTTCTACTAGGGTTTAGGGTTGTTGGGTTTCTTTATGGCCCAAACCCAACCTTTTTGTTCTCCCTCATCATCTCTATAAAAGGAGGTGAGGGGGAAGTCTTGAGTTCTACTAGGGTATAGGGGTTGTTTGGGTTTTCTTTATGGCCCAAACCCAACGCTTTTTGTTGATTCTCTACCATCATCATCTCTATATAATAGGAGTGTGTAGAGGGGGAGATAGAGGGTTTTTGATTACTTCATTATTTCTTTACTCAATAAACGTATACATAATGATGGTTATAATCTGTTGGATTCAAGTATGCAATGCTATATTTTGTTGTCATCTACATAATCTGCTAGGGTATGATTTATTATTTCGCTTCAAGATCAATGGATATTATTCGCGCACTATTAAGCATGGTTGTAGGGTGGATTCGAAAATCGGCTACATATTATAAATAACAATATGCAATATTCATTATAGATAATCACACCAACAACACATCAATAATATATTATCCTTTGTTATCCTTACAATGGTATGTCTTTTCAACAACCATCTGATACTAATAGTTAAGTACAATAGAGATTAGTTTTTTTATTGAATTAAGTTATATATATTATGAGATAAACATATCTAGATAGTTTGAATAAGTAATAACAAACATCAAACACCTTAATAGCCTAATGGGGACTACAAGTCCATTACCTCAGGGGCTTATGTGCCATATAAACTATAAAGAATCTGGCCTAACACTTTCTTAACTAAAGCAACGTTATAAATTGAAAGTCTGCGTTATGTTTTGCGAGATATTCAAAAAATATAGTGTTTCAAGGGAAGTACAAGAGCGTTGGGCATTTGCCAGTTGAAGAGTGACATAAATGAACGAATACCACCCATATTCTATATGTTCAGAGTCAAACTCATACCTATAGCTGATTCGGTACACGGTTAAGAGCTTACCGGAAACGCCAACCCTTAACGTATTTCAACTCAAAAGGCTTCGAAAACATTGCGTGCGATAAAAAACTTTTTTGCTAAATCATGGTGATTGTTAAATTTGAGTTTCGAAATCTCTCAAAGTTATTAGCTTTATATTGGCATATATCTATCTGCGAGTACAAAATTTCACCGCACCTATGCGAATAAGGTGTTTAAAGGCTTGCACATCATATAATAAAGCCATGTGCAATAAGTATTTAATACTTTCTCTTTTAACGATCAATAAATAGATATTTAAACATACTACATGGGAGTTTAATTGGTGAAGTTGTTATTTAATATTACATAATAAATCAAAAAGATGCGTTTGATGAGAAATAATTAGAGTCTTCTTAATAGTGCTAATATGTGATGTGAATTCAAACAAATTATCAAGGCAGCTGAGAACGTAGACAATACTACTTAAGAGATATCTAAACAATATTGAAGGAACTAAAAATAATAACTCTTTTTTGAGGGTAAAAGGGTTACCGAGTAAGAATTACAAAAAAATAAGTCAGGTAACTAAAATCATCAAAAATGAAATTGTCGTTTTTTCCCTCAATGATTTGGAGTTCCTCGAGCTGTCTTTTAATGTATGCACAAGAACATAACTAACAAAGTACAAAAATGGAATATATAGAGTTGTACATAATTGAATCATTTTGGAAGAAAATTAATCTATCTGAAGATCTAATGTTAAAATTCTTTCTCTAATCCATTATGTTTTTAATCTGTTACTATGTGTGCACCCAGTGGTAATCGAACAAGAAGACAGGCTGTGAGCCCCAATTCCTCAACGTCATGCGTCACCTCTATTAGGTGTTTTACGAGTGTTTTCTAAACTGGAAACAGCTGTGAACGAAAGCTAATCAAAAACAAGACAAAACGTGAGGGGGTCTCACCTTGTTGTGGTTTGTTGGGGAGTGAATAGGAGCTTTCCCAAAAAACTAGGGGGCCGTTATAATCTTATCTATAATTTTTGAAAACTTTATTATTTTTATCTATATACATAACATCCTCTTAACATATCATTATTATACAATCAAACAACTTCATTTACATAATGCACATACAACAAAAAAGACAATATATTATACAATCATATGCATGAGTTTGCGATACTAGAATTTTCTGATCAGGCACTAACTTTTCCACTGCGACTCATATCTTGCATCCGGATCGGACGAGGAAAGAGTTTAACTAACTATGGAAAAGGGGTGAAAAGACAATTGAATCTTTTTATGTATGCACATGACATACCTAACAAAGTACAAAATGGATATAAGAGTTGTACATAATTGAATTCAGTGGAAGAAAATTTAATCATGAATGAGTATTTTAATTTCTCTAATCATTATGTTTAATCTGTTAGGCTATGTGTGCACCCAGTGGTAACGAGTGAGAGGCTGTGAGACCCTATCCTCACGCGTCACCCTATTAGGTCGGTGTTTTCTAACGCGTGACGAAAGCTAAAAAAACAAGACAAAACGTGAGGGTCTCACCTTGTTTGTTTGTTGGGAGGCTTTCCAAAAAACTAGCGTTATAATTTTATCTAATTTTTTTTAAAACTTTATTATTTTTATCTATAAACATCCTCTTAACATATCATTTTTATACACAACTTCATACTTAATCTCATACAACTCAAACAATATAGTTATCATTCATCATGAGTTCCGATATAAATTCTGAAGCAATAATTTTCACAGACTCATCGGACGACGGAAAGTTACTGGTAGGGACATGAACTTTTTTTAGCAGAGTGTTGTCGTTTATCTCCCGGTTACATAATGTGATTCAAAAAGACCAAAGGGAGGCGATATCTTTCGATTGGTATCCGAAGAAAGCACATCAACCAGACGACCTCATACGATCTCATGAACAAAGGCATAGAGTTATCAGACAAATCAAATCGTCACAAGCGCATCAAAACCTTCGTGCCGATTTGGCCGAACACATTTCTCGTAATGTTTAATTTTAGTTTTTAATATATATGATGTTTTTTATTTTTAATCTAATGTTTTTTAATTTATGAATAAAAGTTTTAGTTTTTAATAAATAAATAGATAGTTTGAAAGATGAGGTGGCGTGACCATTTGAGATGAAAAATGAAAGATAGTGAAGGAATGTAAATGAATAGAGAAAGCTCATATAAGGTTGAGGTGAATAGTGAGATGATATGATCATTAGAAATAGTCTTAAATAATTAAGAGTTTAGTGACAATGGAGGAAAAAACGGCTTGGAAGGGTGAAATCAATAAATAGTATATATTTGCCTTACATTATATATAGTTTAATTTTTTTTTAACAATTTATTTTACATATACAAAGAAAGTGAATATAAAATTGTCACACATATAAACTTTAATGAAAAACGATTTATAATCATTAAACATTCCATCATTTTTATTAATTTTCTTTCAATATTTGAGTTGTGGACTAATTTATTATTAGTGGAACGAACGTATGAGCAGCCAAACCTTTTTAAATGTAAATGAAATTAAATCATTGCTTAATCCAAAACTAATTAATTAGTTAACGAAAAAAAACACTACAATATGATGTAAAAAGATATATTAAAACGAATCCACTTTTAGCAACTTTATTATAAGATAAAAGGAAAGCAGTAATATTGTGAAGAGACATAATATAAATGAGGTCGTTTGATGCTTTTCTTGTTAAAATAACGTAGTGTTATAATTTTTAATGCTCGTTTGGCAAGGAACACGTGGTTTATCTATTTTTTTGGGAGTGCTCATTTTCCAACACTTCTTGAAATAGCATTTAGGAGCGTTGAACATTTATGAACGGTTTTAAACATTATGATTACACCTACAGCCAAGCTACTAAACATATTCATAGAAAAAAATATGCTAATACTTACATCTACTGCTCTCTGCAGTACTATTTTTGCCAAACCCGAAAGTGATTTCGCATGTAAATTAGATGTGAGAGAGTCCACGACATACTTTCCTAATATATATAGTCTAAAAAGAATGATGTGAGAGAGTCCACGTGTAATGCTTATTCATTTTTCGATAATCAGTGTCTACTTTGGGAAGGCGATCTCTTGAACCTCTTGGAAGACCTTTTGGGGAAGTCGATCTCTTGAACATCTTGGAAGACGACGTCAAAGGGAAAACAATACTACATCAAAGTTTGCGTCTAAAGATCTCCATGTTTTGAAAAGAATAAACTTTTCGCGGTGGTACTCATTCTGCGGTGTTGACGGGCGGAGATTTTTGGTTTCGGGTTTAGTTCGGTTGCTTATATATCACAGAAAAAAGTGGAATGAGCAAATAGTTATAAAACAATAATGAAGGGTACTTATTGGACAGTATTTGTCTACAGAGAGTATGCATATCCAAGCCGCTAAAATACTTCTGCAAATAAAATCCATGGAGAATGGAGGCGTGGCGTGGTTTTGGATCCGTTTGATCTTTGGATCCGTTTTCAAGGGGGTACTAAGTGATTCGTCCATTGAGGCAGTGAAAAGACTTAGGCCAAGGAGAGAAGCAGTTCAGAAGTGAAGTCAGTACAATTGGGACCATCCAACATGTTAATCTGTACTTCTTCGCGGGTTCTGCGCAGAAGGTAACAATAAGTTGGTGGTGTATGATTACATGCCAAATGGCTCTCTACATTCCCATCTTTTTCATGAAAAACAAGATAGTGTTTTAAACTGGAAAACAAGGTATCAGATTGCACTTGGAATCGCAAAAGGATTGGTTTATCTTCATGAGAAATGCAGAGAATGTACAGTTCAATGTGACATAAAGCCAGAAAACATTCTGTTAGATGCCGATTTTGGCCCCAAAATTGCAGATTTTGGTCTTGCAAAGCTCGTGGGACGAAATTTTAGTCGTGTTTTGACAACTATGAGAGGGACACGAGGGTATCTAGCGCCAGAATGGTTATCAGGTGTGGCTATCACAGCCAAAGCAGATGTTTATAGTTACGGAATGATGCTTTTTGAATTAGTAAATGGTAAAAGAAATGCAGAACAATCAGAAGATTTAAGTTTTACATTCTTCCCTTGTGTGTCTGCAAATGTTGTTATGGTGGAAGGAGGTGATATCCTTAGCTTACTAGACGGTCGGTTAAACAGGGAAGCAAATGTTGAAGAAGTCGTGAGAATATGCAAAGTTGCATATTGGTGTATCCAAGATGAGGAAGAGAACAGCCCTTCCATGAGTCTAGTGGAGCAGATGCTTGAAGGGGTTTTGGATGTGAAAATGCCTCCAATACCGGAATCTGTCCAGTTTTTTGCTGATGATACGCAACATCTTGTTTTCTATAACGAGTCATCCAGAACTTGGAACTCACAAGAACAAAACAATTCCTCTAGTGCTGATTCCAGTCCAAGGCATCATCATCTTAAATGTTAATTTTGTTTTATGTTCTTTGTTACTTTGAACACTGAATAAGGAGTCATTGACTTTGTTAATGGTCGTACTCTTATTTTTCTTGTATATATTAGGCGATAGATTATAAGGCTGGATGGTATGGTGTGGCCAAACCCACCTGACACATTAGCGCCACATCAGCTTTTTTTCTCTTCAAATAAAACTCACCTTACAACTCACCTTTCAACCGTAATAAGAACTCACTTTATAACTAAAACTCACCTTACAACTAAAACTCACCTTACTCACCTTTTTTTTATTTAAATACTTTTATTTATAAACTAAAAAAATAAATATTTACGTAAACGTAAATGTACGAAATTAATAAAAACATTAACTAAATAAAAAAACTTTTATTCATACATAAAAAACTTAAACGATACATAGATAATTTTTTTTAGAGATATTGTATATAAATTGAAAGAGTTATGTTTAAAAATGGGTAAAGTAGTGGTATTTATAGGTAAAAAGTGAGGTTTTTTTTAAAATTTTTTTTAATAATAAACGGTAACTATGAAATGGGGGCCCACAAATTTTCAAACTCAATTATGTGAGTTTCTCACCGAATGGTGGGTATTTTTTGCTCAAACTCACTATGATATTGGGGTTGTGTTCGGTGACTTTTAGGGGTGGGATGATACTCGCGCGTGACTTACAAAGTCACCTAGGCGAGTTTTACCAAACCCACCACCATACCGTGCAGCCTAATGGCCAACCCCGTTGCGAGTTCAGGTCTATGATGGTTTCCATGTATTGCATTTATAATTATTGCATCAATAAAACGTAACTCTTACGGCCTATGGGTTTTATTGTCTAATATGATATGTTTTATTCTGATACCTAGTCGGAAACCTTGAGCCGACGTCAGAAGCCACCCCGTCAAACCTTATCCGTCGCCAATAATTTGTTCTTTAAAAAAATAATTTCAGATTAAACCTTAATCGGTCAGTGTTTCGACCATAACTCGTAAACCGTAAGGAGTTAACTAATGTCGTCAGCCTAATTGGTTTTGTAATTAAATTCTGCATATCGGAATCGCTGCCATATCCCTAAATGCGCACCATCACGCGCCGTAACGATGCGTCGGGTTCAGAATACAACATTGGCTCACTGTTTTGCTTATAACTCTCAAAGCACCAAGAGTTAGATGATGTTGTCAACGGCCGTGGATTCGTAATTAAATCTCAAAAAAAAGCTACACCGCCTTCATCGGCCGGACGCGCGTTCACACGCCGTTATAAGTCCAAACACAGTCGTTAAAAAAACACTCTTTCAGATTAGGTTTATCAGCAGCGAATAGTTATTTCAAATTAGGTTTATCGGCCGGACGCGCGTTCTTTATACACATATCTATCTTTATTTTTGTTATTTTAGTAATTATAGTTTACACTTTAATTTGACATTTTGCAATTTTGTCGTGCGAATTTAATGAGGACATGATTCAAAAGCTAGCAGAAGAATATATGGATCACTTAGAGCATGGCAAGAGTAAGGGTACTGCCAAAAATAAGTAACCTTAAAGATAGAGAATTTTAATATTAAAAACAAAATATGGTTTCCATATTTTGTTTATTGACTTTTATTTGGTTTCTATATTTTTGTTATTCTAGACTTTTTCCCCAAGTTTAGTTCTCCTATAAATATAGGGCTTGGGTTTATTGTTTAGTCATTCATTATTCAGTTATCTATAAAATTCATGACTTTTAGTCTTTTATCCTTTTGTGATTCGTCTTGAACCCTAGTTAGGGTTTATAGCACGCTTCCGTTCTGTGTCAGTTGGTATCTAGAGCTTGTTAGTATCTTAGATGGTGACTGATTTAGAAGATTCAAAAACCCATACTGTTGGTGGGATATGGTCTGGAAAGTACATGGATCATGGTTTTACCAAATCCATGTCAGAACTTGACAGCTGTTACACCATGCTACAAGAACTGCGTTCCGTGATCGTAGGTGGGGCATTAATCCACAAGAATTACGAGGGTAGCAAACACGAAGGTCGAATAATTAGTCCAACCATAAGTGATTTTGGAGGCAATTGTGCATGCAACCAATCCTCATTCAACAATGGAAGAATTGAAGAATGGGAAGAGAAAAAGAAGGAGGATCGAGTATCTACAACCAAGATTTTTTGTTCGAAAATTCTAATCAACAATTCGGTATGTTCTTTAATTATTGATGGTTGTAGCATAAATAATTTAGTTTCAAGAAAATTGGTAGATTTTCTAAAGTTACCAATGGATATTTGTCCAATTGAAGGTTACCAAGTTTATAGGGTTCCCGTGACCATAGGAAAGTCTTATAAAATAGAAGTACTTTGTATTGTGGATGATATTGATGAGTGCCATATATTATTGGGAAGACCTTGGCAATGTGAGGTTAATGGCAAGTATGATTTAAAAAAGAATCTCTATCTTTTCTGATGAGAAGGAAGGAGAATTGCTATGGTTTCACCCAAAGTAACACCACAATTACCAAAGCCCGAGGTTAAAGTTGAAGAAAAAATTATGAAGGCCGAGGTTGTTGATGAACACATTGGGAAAATCCAAGACCTTTAAAGTTATAAACAACATGATGACAAAATTTTAACTTTATTTCGTGAAGCAACGAATAAAGTTGGTACTTTGAAGACTTGTAAAGAAATTATGGATTTTAATGATGATGAAGATGTGAAAGGTTTTAATTGTGAGCTAAAAAAGAATTTCAAATGCGTTCATGATTTAAACGTTTGTGCTTTAGATTCTGGGTTAATTTTAAGGATGATTATCAAAAATCACATTAAGTTTTCAATGGTAAACAAAGAAGCTATTTTTATTACAATTAAAAACTTGGTGGTCGCTGATAAGGAGCACACAACCTGATGTTTTGGGTCATGGATTGATCGTTGGGAGTATGGTAGATGTATTAAAAAATATGAAGGTTTTCGAGTGGATGTGAAGCACAAATCTATTGAAGATAAGGTTCGTCGTGAGAAGGTGTTCGAGGTGGAAGAAGCCCTTAATATTGAGAACTCAAGGGCGAGTTCTTTCCAAGTGAGGGGAATCATTGTTGACGAAACCAAGGTCAATGCGGTTCGATATTGGTCTTCACTTAAGACATTGCCCGAGGTTAGAAATAATAAAGTGGCGGATGCGTTTAAAGAAGAATATGAGTTATAGTATGTCGAGCCTTTGAACGGAGAGGAGGAACAAGTTACATATGTCGTTCAACAAACTTTATGTTCGCCTAAGGTTAGTGACTTTTCACAAAGAAATAAAATCTTTCAAACTAAATGCTTGGTTAAGGAAAAGATTTGTTCTATCATTGATGGAGAAAGTTGCAAAAAATTAGCGTCTAAGGCTTTGGTTAAAGATTTTAAGCTTCCCACCGAACCCCGTCATAGTCCTTATCAGATCAGGAGGATCAAGAAGGGGCTGGCACTTAAGGTGACCAAGATTTGTAAGGTTCATCTTGCTATTGGGAAGCATTACAATGAATTGGTTATTTGTGATGTTATTGATATCGAGGTGTGTCATGTATTATTAGGAAGACCATGGAAACATGATATGGACGCTACACACCAAGGTAAATCAAATATGTATTTGTTTAGATGGAGCATAAAAACTATTGCTGTATTATCTTTAAGTGTCATTTCTCCTAAGATGAGATTAGAGAACAAGACCTTGGCAACTTTGGTGGCTTCACCAAAGGAGTTTCAAGCTAAAAGGAAGGAGACGGGAGTTCTTATGCTTTAGTTGTGAAAGGCATTGAAGATGTCATAGAGAATTGATCGCTTCTGATTATACCTTTAATATATATATAAATATAAATAAATATATAAATATATAAATAAGAGGGTAAGAATCAAAATATCATAATTATAGTAATCCGAGAGTATGATTCCTGGGTCGTTTCCCCAACGAGGAATGCAATTAAAAGCCGAGAGTCGTTTTGATAATCGATGCTTGAATGGGAAAATATTATGATTAGATTTCTAAAGCTAAAAGAAAATTAAGGCAATTTAAACTAAAAACAATTAAAACAACACAAATTTAAACTAAAAACAAAAACGGGAAATCCTAAAAACGCGACTAATTACTAACTAAGGCAAAATTAAACTTTAAAAATGCAAAATTAGTTTCTAAACCTCTAAAATGATAAAATAAAATTTTCTAAAATAGATTTATATTTTTTTTGGCTTTTTAATAATTTTTTACGAATTAAAAACTAATTTAATCTATTTAAAATCCTAGAAAATAGCAAATTAATACCTAAAAATTCTAAAAAATGATATTCTACCTTAGAAAAGTCTAAAATATGATAAAAACTCAGAAAAATATTTTTAACTACTTTTTATAATAAAAATCTATATTATAAAACTAATTTTAAAAGCTTAAAAATGAAATTAAAAATCTAAAAGTGGTGAAAATGATTTTAAAGCTTGTAAACCTAAAAATATTTATTCTAAATCTAAAAACTATTTTTTGTAATTTTCCGAATTAATTTACTATTTTTAAAAGACTTTTTAATTTTTTTTTCCTGCGAAAAATGATTAAAAATAACAAATATTAATGAAAAATTCTAAAAAAACAGAAAAAGTCCTAAATGATGTGAAGGGCCTAGGAAAAATAAGCTGGTGATACCAGCTTATCCAATAAGCTCTAAAAAGCCCCTAATAAGCCACGAAATGGCTTAATGAAATTGGGGTGGAAATGTGTATTTGTGCAAGCTCTAACGGATGAGCTATTGTAGCACAATGGTAGTGAGTGTTGGGATAAAACGTTTGGTTGATGAGGATAGAGGTCCCAGGTTCGAGTCTAGGCTCACTTGGGATTTCCCCTAATCCCAAACGTTTTGATTTTCTATTTTTTTTACAACTTTTTAGAAAAGCAGTTTTTAAGAAACTTTTGAAAAGCAAATATTTTTACTTTTTGGAAATAAGCAAAATGAAATGACAGAAATGCCTTTTTTTTACTCTAAGTCTAAAATCCTTAACTGTTTTGGCTTTTTTTACACTAATAAGCTAAAAGAAGGGCAAATCAGCTGGAAATAACTAAAAAGCTATACCTAATAAGCATAAGCAAACAAAAATAAGCAAAGAGGGAAAGCTAGAATAAGCTAGAAAATGACAGATCAACAAAAGAGCTTTAACACTAAAAAAATTTACTAAAAGCAAATAAGCTCAAATAAGCTAACCCGAAGACTAATTAAGCTACTTTGAACTTAAGATACCCTAATAAGCAATACGAAACCTAAATAAGCAAAAGCAACAAGCAAATAAGCTTAAATAAGCACAAGAGCAATTTGGCAAAAAAACTAGTAACAAACAGCCTAAGGGGGCACCTTTGGACTTAAAAATAAGCTCTTAGATGGCTCCTTATGGCCTAGCAACTTATAAGCACTTAAAGCTTATACAATAAGCTACAAGAATCGACAATCATAAAACAGTTTGAAATTCAAATGGGCCTTTAAAAAGCTTAATGAAAAAGCAAAACACACTCATATCATACTGAGTTTTGTTTTTGAAAAATGCCAAGTTTTGAGCTTAAAAATTAGCCACTAAACAGATCCTTATGGACCTCAGACCTTCAAACAGATGAAATTTAGAACTTAAAGAACAAGTAACAAGAATCAAAAGAGAGTTTAAAATTAAGAATAAGCCACAATAAGCATTTGAAAAAGTTGTTTCTTTAAATTTTTCAACACAAGAAATTTTGGACAGTCTTGGCAAAACATAAAACAAACTTGCAGGCCTAAGGCCTTGGTTTCTACTTGTTTTTAACACTTGTACAAACACAAAACCATCACAAAATCACAATATTCCAGGAGTTAATCAAACAAGCTTATAAAATAAGCTATAAACTCACATATTCAAACCATAGGTACATTAAGCTAAGATTTTGAGATTAGACACTTAAAAACTCACACAAACTGAATTTTACTATTACTCTTAACTAATCAAAACTTACTCAAGAACTCAAAACTGGTTTTGACCCTTTTTGACCCATGAAAACAGTTAAACCAAACACCCCTTTAAGTATTTAAACCAAATTTTTAAGACTGATTTTAATGATTTAAGCAAAATTTCTTGAAAACAAATGACAAATAAGAACAGTTAAGTTCAAATAAGCACAATCCACACCAAGATAAGCACTATAATAAGCAACTAAGCAATAAGCAGAAATAGCATTCAAAGACAGTTTTGAACAAAAGCATTCATAAAACTCATATAAGCACTAAATAAGAACAAGCTAGCATAAACCAACATAAATAAGCACAATAAGCAGGAAAATAGCATAGATAAACAGAATAAGCAGTTGAACAGTAAAATAAGCTAAAATTTTAAAAATAGAAGACTTACAAGCCCCTTGCACAAACAGGGAAAAAAGGCTCTTGGAGAGCTTATCTAACAAGCTCTAGCTTGTTTGCACAAGCTAGTGGGGTCCATAAGCACTTCCATTGTTTGCTTATCTTCCATAAAAGCTGAGGTGATTTTAGGGGTGGATTTCTTTTTGTGTTTTGTAAAGTTTTTCTTAAGTACTTAGTCTTTTTATAAAAACAGCTAGCTTATATGATTAAATGAGGGCTTTAAGTAACTTATGAGGAGTTTTTAACAATAAGAAAAACATGAATCACAATCTAGCTTAAAACTTTCAAATTTTCATTAAACTCAAAAACAGATTACAAGATTTTGTAAATTAAAAGACAATGATTAAAATAACTTGAAAACTAAAAACTAGGTAAAAATTACTTAAAAAAAACTAGGTGCCAAATGGCTTACACATGAACACTATTATACTAGGCTTAAGAATATTCTAGGAGGTGTGCTTCTTTGCAGAGAGGGAAGCCGTGTGTGCTTCTTGTGTGAGGTGAAAGCTTAATTGATCTCAGCCTTCCATCATGAGTAGTGCCCAAGCTGTATCATCTCAACCCTTGATTTCTTTGTCTTGTTCTTTGACGAATAGGATAAGAGGGGATTGCCAGCGTGTGAGATGGGTTAAGGGAGAGAGACGTGTAAATAAAGTGAAAAAGAAAGGGGAACAGTGCTGGGGTGAATTTGGCGGGCAGTGAGGACAGACACACGTTTGGTGTGGGAGATGATGAACAGTTCTACGCGCCTTTTTTAACGGTTTTGTAATTGGCAAAAATGACCCCTCAATGTGTGTGTTTTTATTGCACACATGGTCCTTGTGTTAGGCAATTTTGGTCCTTGAGGTTTTATCTTAGTTTGCACCGTTAGTCCTTAAAGGACTAACGGAGGTGTTATAAAAGGGTAACGAGAGAAAACGGGGGTGTTGAGGGTGATGGTGGGCTAGTGTTTGGGCCGGGTATAAAAAGGAATGGTTTTGGGCTTTTTATAAGGTTTTAGGATTATAAGCGTATAAGTGGGTTTCCGGGGCCCAATAGGTGGGTACGGGTGGGCCCACTTTTGGCAATTTAGGTTTTTGGGTTCGGTTTTCGATGCTCTTTCCAAATCCACTTCCCGAGGTTGACTTTGACTTGACTTTGACTTTGCTTCACGCTCTTTCAGTTCTCGTGCTCGATTTTGTTGTTTTGGCTTTGATTTTTGTCCTTTTCTTAGATATCCATTACCTGCATAATACAAATGCAAAACATACAAATACAATGTATTTTTGGTACGTTTTTAGTCATTTAAGTCCGATTTTAGTGGTCAAAGATATGTGTAATTAAACACATACCAAGAATCCAATACCAGCGGTAATTAAACCCTTACTAGCTGAATTTAGCAAGATTGTGACGAATGATGCACCAGACGCTTTGCCACTATTGAGGAATATTCAACACCAAAATGATTTGAGTAGAAAGACTAGTTTATTGGTGTCCATTAGTAACGAGGTTTTGGGTTTCAATTCAATCAAGGAGTTATACGCAAGTGATGAAGATTTTCATAACACTTTGATGGAGCTCGAAACCACGCAACATCAGGGTGAGTTTCTTTTACTTGATGGTTATTTGTTTAAAGGTAATCATTTATGTATTCCTAAGACTTCCCTTAGGAGTCAATTGATTAAGGAGATGCATGCGGGAGGATTGATTGTTCATTTAGGCTGGGATAAGACCATTATGAGTGTAGAAAGTCGATTTGATTAGCCTTAATTAAAAAGGGATGTTGGAGCTTTCGTGAAGAGATGTGTCGTGTGTCAAGAAGGAAAGGGTAACGCACAAAATACAAGTCTTTATATGCCTTGCCCGTACCTATGAATCCTTGGGTCGGTATGTCGATGAATTTTATGCTTGGGCTTCCTCGCACTCAACGGGGAGTCGATTATGTTTTTGTTATTGTGGAGCATGTTACTATCAAATCCTAAATCATAGATCTTTGTCACTAAATATTGTGATGATGGATCAAGACCAGAAGAACAACAAATAGTGGTGCCATATTCTGATGAGGAAATTGTAAAGTTTCCAACACAACCTGCCATAACTGAAATAAGTTAAGACAATGATAGTAATTTAGAAGATTTTTTTATTATTTTAACTAGGGAGGAAGCTGATATTATCAGACCAATTATGGCGGTAGAAGAGGAGCCTCTTATGATGCTAGGATCATGTCCAAACATTATCAAATAAGACTTCTTTAATGAAGACGAAAGTAAGCCATATCATAACACATTGAGATGGCATATTATGAGGTTAAAGTGGGGGTACGTGATCTCTATTGGGCAGATTTGTACGAATGTTTGGTTGAAACAATAAATGGTTTGTGAGGAAAGAAGAACATGGGGTCCTGGTATCACATGGCTCAAGATTTTAAAAGAACACCTTGAGGACAAGGTGTTTTTGCGAGGCGGAGTAATGATACAATCCTAGAAATATTACTTATGGCAATTAAAGAAATATGGTCCGTACAAAATACTTCAAAAGATTAATGATAATGCTTATATGGTAGACTTGCCAATTACTATGAGTATTTCAAAGACGTTTAATGTGTCAGATATATATGAATTTCACTCCGAGGACATGAATGAGGGTAAGCACTCGAGGACGAGTTCTTCTAAAGAGATGGAGAATGATAAGGACATGATTCAAGAGCTAACAGAAGAATATATGGATCACTTAGAGCATGGCAAGAGTAAGGGTACTGCCAAAAATAAGTAACCTTAAAGATGGTGAATTTTAATATTAATAACAAAATATGGTTTCCATATTTTGTTTATTGACTTTTATTTGGTTTCTATATTTTTGTTATTCTAGACTTTTTCTCCAAGTTTAGTTCTCCTATAAATATAGGGCTTGGGTTTATTGTTTAGTCATTCATTATTCAGTTATTAATAAAATTCATGACTTTTAGTCTTTTATCCCTTTGTGATTTGTCTTGAACCCTAGTTAGGGTTTATAGCACGCTTCCGTTCTGTGTCAGAATTGGATTGGAGTATTAGATAGTATATTATAGGGCTTGAGCCGAGGGTTTGGGTCTATTAGGATTTCCATGCATTGCCTTTATAATTACTGCATCGATATCTGCTATGGAGAATTATATCATCTAACACTATAGTATACTAGACGTGAACAAAAAAACCAAAAACCGAAACCATAACCGATAACCGTAACCGATCAAAACCGGGTTTGACAAACCGATTTTGGTTTTTAGCCAAACCGCTGGTTAGTAACCGGTTAGGCTTTTCTGAGATTCAACCATTTTGTATCCGTTTTTAATGACCACTTTTTAATAACCGGTTAGTTACCGGTTTTTGGTGGAAAAAATTTCAAATTTTAAACCGGTGGGGAGCGTTTTTTTGAATTTTTGGGTGTAAATTTTACCATTTTGCCATTGTATGTTTAGTATAAATAGAGGGGTTGTGTGTTGGTTCATTTACAACTTTCACATAAGAAAAAAACCCTCTAAAAATCAAAACCAAAACTATTTCACTAATGGCATCTCAAGCTATTTCAACTACCACCGGTGTTGGTTCTTCAAAATTAAACACTTAACGATTTAATTAACGACTAATGGACTAATGGATAAACAAAATTTATCAAAATAAACTCTAAAAACTTAAAATGCAAATTTCTTAAACTTAAATGCTTTAAACTAATTTTATAAAACAGAAAATATTTTATTGATTTTTATTTATATTTTTTTAACATTTAAAACAAATTTAATACTAAAAATTAAATTAAAAATATAAAACTAAATCCTAAAAATTTAAGAAAATTTATAAAAATTCTATAAGCTGAAAAGAAGGTTTACAAAGAAAAATGACTCAATAAGCTAAAGCGTATAAGCTATAAAAAATATAATAAGCTAATTAAGCTTAAATCCTAAAAACGTATAACAATTTAATGGTGCAATGTTATAACTGAAAAAGTCCCAAGGGCAGTTGGTAGAGGCGTTGGTGTGTTATAAGGGAGGTCACAGGTTCGAACCATGTGACTCTCCTTTTTGAAAACTTATTTTTTTCTATTTTTCTTTTTGAAAAGCTAAAGTTAACACAAGAATAAGCAACTTTAATAAAACAACTTTTGACAGAACTTATTATTAAGCTAGATTAAGCATAATCAAAATGACAGTTTAGGAATTAAGCTCAGTGACATTAAGCTAAAATTGCTTGGCTTTTTAAGACTAAATAAGCAAAAGGAAAACTAATAAGCTAACAACAGACCCTAAGCTAAACTCAATAAGCACTTATGACTAGGAATAAGCTAACAAAATAAGCTGACAAGCAACCTAAAATCTTAAAACAGTTTGACACAAAAACCATTCTCTAAAAGACTTTTAACCAATTTTAAGCTAAGATTTGAGACTAAATAGCATTAGTAAAAAGCTAAAAACAGATAAATACCTAAACTCTAATGACTCAAATAAGTTGGAATTAAGCAAAATGGAAAGGAAATAAGCTAGAAAAGACTAAATGCAAAATGGCAGTTTACACTATTTTGAACTTTTGATTAGAAAATGACTATTAGCAGCCTAAGTTTTAAGTCCCAAAAGCATTATTGACAACTTAAAAACTAAAAACAACTAATATTCAAACTTCAATAAGCCAATTTCAACCAATTTTAATCAAAATTAAACTAGACTTAAACCACATTGAACTAAACCACACACTAGCTAAGCTTGACTGTTTTCATCTAAAGTGCACAAAAGGATTTTCCAAAACTTATAAACTTGTAACAGATGCAAAATGATGTACTAGAAACTAGTTTTGATCACAAAAACCACTTCTTAAGTACATTTTAAAGAAAATTGTCAAACTAGCTGTTTAAACAACCTTTGAAACTAGCAGACTTGGAAAATTGAATAAACAAACTAAAAACTTAACTAAACTACTTTTAAGCTTATAAAAACTAGTACCTAGACTTAATTAGAGCTTGTGCAAACTTACTTGAAAACCAAAAATAGCTTGTACACTAGTTTACCATGATTAAATTGCTTATCCCAAACACCCTTTTAAAAAATTTAAGTCTACATTTAAACTAAAACAGACCTTAAAAGCTTTAAAAATGCATAAAGAGATTAAGAACTAGGATATTAGAAGACAAATAAGCTAAAACCTAAGAAGAATAAGCACTCCATAATAAACAGTTTTAACTAAAAAACAAGGCAGTTTAGATCAAATACTAATTAAACTAATTCTAATTAAGCAAACTTGATATCTAAGACATAATAAACTAATATAAGATAAAATAAGCACATTTAAGCAGAGAATAAGCAGACATTAAGCAGTGAAATAAGCTGAACATGAAAATAAGCTTAAAAAGAAAAAGTGAACATACCTTAGTCCTTTGCTTAAAGATAAAAAGTGAACATGAAAATAAGCTATTCTACAAGCTGGCTTAAAGAATAGGCCCTGAATAAGCCCTATAAGCCCTTCCAGGTTTGGCTTATCTTCCATAATAGCTTATTCAGTTGTTTTGAGGTGATTTAATTAACAAGACTTATTCAGTTAAGCTTAAAGGAAGCTTAACTGGATAAGTACTAACTTGAAAGGTAATGTAGCTTATAGAGCTTATCTAGGTAAACTCCAAACTCAGTTTAGCTAAATTGCATAAAGGTAAAAATAGAATTCAAAATAATATAACAGTAAAATGCAATTTTATTAATGATAAAAAGAGTACAAGCTTTGAAAAGGAAACTTGAATGATAAAAAAGACAATAAGCTGATAAATAAGCTGAATTATACTACTCCTAAATTACACTAGATGATTAACACTGCGTGATTGCCCCTCTATTTATAGCAATGAGAAGAGCCCTCTAAAGCTTGGAGGAGCGTCTTCAAACCTTCAATCATGGCCCTTGATTCCAAGTCCATCCTCTAATCCTTTAGATCACTTCCACGTCTTCTCCACTAGTGAGAGTATTGAAAACGTGACCTGGGATGATGCTAGTGGTAGCCATGTTGTCAGGTTGGAAGGGATGAGTGGAGTGGTGAGTGTGGTTGGTGGATAACACCCTGTTTTAACGCAGGGTAAATGGGGGAGAGACGATGAATAGTAAAATAGGAGGGAAAATGGGAAAGGTGTACAGTAAAATGGGTTTTATCACTTTGACCGGATCCAGGGTTTGGGCTTTGACTTCTTTCTTGGGCCTGGACTTGGATATTAGATTAGGTTATGGATTAATGGATTTGGACTTTTTATTTTTTTTGGATTTAGGCTTAGGTTTTAATAAGTATAAATCTTAATGGGCTGACCCGTCCCAATAAAATAGGTACGGGTTGGCCCATTAAAGACAAATACGCCTTCGGCTTCGGTTTCTCACGCTCTTTCCATCCCGTGCTCGGTTTTGTTAGTTTTTGGCTTCGTTTCCGTCATTTTCTGAATATCCGTTACCTGCACATCACATTTAACAAATAGACATATACAATGCATTTTATATCCGTTTTTGGTCATTTAGGCTCGTTTTATTAGGTAAAAGGTATGTGTATTTAAGCAGATACCAAAATCCCCCATACTAAGCTATTGCCGTGTTCTCACGCAATGTCATAAATACATGCAAAGAAAACCAAAAATTTCAACCCCCTTAGACTAATTACCCTAAAAAGTAGCTAAGTGTTCATCTAAGGGAATTAAGAAATCACTAGTTTTGAAACACCTCGTTTTACCATTTTTACATATAAAATCACGGACTAAGAAACACTTATAAATGGTGTCAAAAAGGATAAATTCATCATCCTTGATTTTTCACCCGCCCCAAACCATGCTCAAAAATGAAATCATAGTCTAACTTTTCACTCCTGATGTATCAACATCTAATAAATGTGTATGTGCTCATTCCAAATTTCGACCATCCAATCAACATTTAAAGATAGATGTACCCTTTCTAAGCTTCGCGTTTCACTACGGGAATTATGATTCTTAAGGTAAGATTGTCCCATGTAACGATCTTCTTCTCGGCACATCCCAGCCGAGACCGACTTAGGTGACCAGGCTTTTGACACCTCACAGAGAATAATATCGAGACTCTCAAACCTTTAGTTTCAAAAATTCTCGTAGCTCCCGTTAATTCACTTAGAAAGTTTACAAAGCACGCTAATTTTATCCAAAAATTAAGATTATGAAGGAGAGCTTATTCCATGTAGCGACTTTCTTCTCGGCACATCCCAACCGAGACCGGTTTAGGTGACCAGGCTTTTGACACCCCACGGAGAATAGTATCGGAATTCACGAGACCTTCAAATTTGAAATTTTTGGAATTAGCAAGTCTTAGTTCAAAAACATATTTAATTTTAAGAAAAAGATATTTTTCCTTTGTTTATTCAACCATTACACTTAAATTTAAAGCAACCTTTTTTTATATTCAAACATACTACCAACATTATTGCGATATAAAGGAAAATTTTCTTTTTAGAAAATTAAAGTATAGACTTGAACTAAGACTCTTTATATTTTTAAAAATCTAAAAATGGTGATTATAAGCGGACTTTTAAGAGTAAAAATACTACTAACTTGTCTAATTTCTGAAAAAAGCACGTAAAATTAATCCGGTTAGAAGCTTCGGGGAGAAAAAACCACAAATTACACTTATGAGCTTTTAAGATTTCCAAATAATCCTTGCTTAACATCCAACTTAAATTTAACTCTATCATTTCTCGTTCTTCGCAAATTTAAAATCTTTAATAAAAAGATCCGCGAATGCTTAGTCTAACGTTAAGGGGCAAGCTAGAACGCAACATGCTCGATCAAGTCAAAATTTATTCTTATTCTCACCAACGGAAAGTCAACATTTGTGTCAAAACACTTATTTTATTTTTGAATTTTTTTTATTTTGGCATAAAATAAAATACTTTTGGTATTTTTGGTGGCAAAACGAGGTTACGTGAAGACAAAGCAAATGCAAGTAAGATTAAATCGAAAGATACCCCCCCCCCATACTAGAACCAAACATTGTCCTCAATGTTTAAAGGGGTCTCTTAATGTAAAACTAAAGCCGTTAATATAATTTAAGCCTAAAAGATAAACGTTAGTTCAATAAATCTAGGATATCAGAGTTCCCAGATATAAGCCTTCTAAGATAGAAACTGCGAGTGAAAGATGGTCAAACCACGAGCATTGAAGTCTTCACAATTCAGGCAACCTGCACTAAAACACAAACCACAAAACACGATAAATGGAAGAGGCGAGCCTCCACACGTCACACAAATAGAAAACAAAAGGAAAAAAGTAGTACACGGGTAGCCTCCCGAGAAGCGCATAGTTTATATGCTAGTCCACTAGCATTGACAAACCCATATCATCGTGATATTAAGGATGAAACAAGTGGAGGATAAAATCTCCATCGGACTTTCATTCAAGATGTTTAGATAAACAACGAGGCACATGAAAGTTCCACTCCGATGAGATGCCACCGGCTTTAGAGAATAAAAATGAAAAGCGAAAATGCCGGGGTCAAAAATAGAATCCTCACTCCCGTAGGAGAGAAGAAAAGGAGATTCCACCAGATAGGTGAAATAAGGAAGAAAAATTCGATAACAAATTGAAAAGGGAAAGATAAAAGGCGATCCCAAAGGTAAGCTCACATATGTTGGAGAAAAAAATTTCTTCGAAATCCCGAGGTCGAAAACTTTGTCCTTGGTCATCAAATCATCAATTGGAGCATCATACAAAATCTTCTTCCATTCATTCTCTTTAGATTCCATGGCAAATAAATCATCATTCTCTTCGAGAGGCGGTTCATCGGTGAACCCCTCGAGAATGGAAGCAACGCTTATTCCTTATGAGTAACGGACGCACGTTGAAGTAGAAGCTCAATCTCATCAACATCGCCACCTGGGTCGAAACATTCATCCTCATTAAAATCAGAAAGAGGTATGTCTAGCAAATATGGCTCATTAAGTTCAGAATCATAAGGGTCATTGTTCTCTATGTCCTCTAACACCTCATAGAAAAAAGGATTTACGCCACTAGAGATGTATTCGTCATTGAATTCGAAAAGGGGGGTCCGGATAAATTTTCACATTATCTTCCAGAACGTCCTCATCGGATAGTGACTCGTCATCACTAGAGGTAAAATCATCATTTGATTCGAAGAGAGGGTTAGATAAAGTCACAGATTTTCCTTCTGGAATGTCAATGTAAGAGAAATCAACACACGAAGGTAAATCACACTCACAAATCACACCAGATGTATCTTTTGGACCCACATGGGATTGGAACAGATGTCTTTAACACTAGACTTTATGAATTCGTCCGATTCCTTTTCAGTAATAGTGATAAGTTCCTCATTCCCTACGATGAGAGAGTCTTCCAGCTCCATAGTCGGTAAAATAGGTGTGATTGTACTAGACAGAGGAAGTTGAGAAATAATTTCACTCAAAGGAATAGTACTCGCCTCGTCATCATCTTCATCATAGTAAATCGAATTGAAACGTTGCGAAGGCTCGGGAGTATGAGTACTAAGATTAGAAGCCTGCAATCGTTTACAAAACTCCTCAA
Organism: Tanacetum coccineum; assembly: GCA_026074375.1. Taxonomy (NCBI): domain Eukaryota; kingdom Viridiplantae; phylum Streptophyta; class Magnoliopsida; order Asterales; family Asteraceae; genus Tanacetum; species Tanacetum coccineum. Next base: position 11,105 of record BQNB010031790.1, on the reverse strand, counting down.
TCATAGATCGTATACTTTCTGTAACACCCCCAAAAATCACAACAACGCAGCGGAATACTACTTGGGTGCTACTTCATAATACACAACGCTAGATACAAGAGAACGACCTCTAAATGTGTCGTTTGTAAAACAATCTCGTTGATTTTCTGAAATCAAAATAATAGTTATCCCGAATATATTAGCATCACAAGAAAAAGCTTGAAACGACACAACGAGATTGATCATTTGTAGAAATCCCAATTATGAAATCTTTGTCAATTTAGACCTCATGCACACAATAATCCAAGCATCTAATTTACCTGAGAAAAACATGCTTAAAAACGTCAACATAAAGTTGGTGAGTTCATAGGTTAGTTTAGATATGAATAATAAACCAAAGGTTTCCAAAGTATATATGACCATTTAATTCCTTAAATGTCCTTTCAAAATATATGTATGATTTTTAAAATCAACAGTTGCAAAACATGCCAGACCATTTAAATCTCCAAATAGTCGCCAAAACGTATAACATAGGACCACAAGATTTTCCCCGTGATAAAGCAAACCGCAACTATCACAAACATATAAACTTCCCGTGATGAAACAACAAATGCAAACATCACGAAACCCTGATTACGTTTCCTAAGCTCATGACACTGAAGCTCGACAATCTTTCTTGCAATAATATATATTGCAATTTCTGCCCGATTAGATGTTTAACCCGAAACATCCCCAAATTCGACATGCTATAACGTTCGTTCCCGGTGATAGCTAATCACCCGAACGGGGAGGTCGTTTCCCAAATAGATCTATTCATAACATTCGCGCTCACATAATGTAATTAACAACTACATCTATGCAATTGACAGTTCATGATAATGGGCTCAACTTGGGTTATCGCTACTTAGGCAACACGTAATCATAATATAAAATTGATCCACTTGTGTCCATATATAAAACAATGCATGTTTTCACCCCAAAAATATATAAAACATTTATCCAAAACGAGTAAAAGTGAGGCTATGAAACTCATAATATCCTTTAAAAACGATCACATTGTTATAAGATAATCCAGTAAGTAAAGAGTTTGTAGACAAGCATGTATTCCCCCTCGCGGGTTTATAAACATTCAAAAGATTGAAAAGCGAGGTTATGAACTCACATTGATGATGAAGAACGATTGACAGATAGGCATCTAATATGCACAGCACGAACGGAAGACGAAGCGGCTCGATCAAGAAGTTGCAACTAATCTTAACGGCTAAGATCCACTAGCATAGGATAATGTATTTAGGTTTCCCGATGAATGGTTGCATCAACGCGACACGTTGATAAAAGATCTAGATTTAAAGTTGTAATACCTTGGTGGTTGGTTAAATAAATAGATTGAAAATATACGCAAAGCGTGTAATATATATTCCTTATATATTACATATGAAAAATAACCCTTATATAATTCATACCGTGAATTATATATATACAACTAAAGTGACAAGTCTATAATAGTATGGGGTTAAAAGTTTAACTTTTTAATAAAGTTTTTATAACTATCGGTTCGGGACTCGTTTGAGCGACTTAACGGACGATTCAAATCTCGAAACTTGCGCCATTGTTTTCCAAATCATTTTTCCGATCAAAACGAGTATTTATTTGATAATATTTCATAAGTATTTTTATAACATTTATAAAAATATCTATTATTTATTTTGTGACTCGGTTAAAATAAAAATGGCTTTTAACTCGAATATTCGCGTTTTCAACAAACGCTTTTAATTAAATTGCTAAGTATTTTATTAAATATTTTTATTTAATAAAACGTGATAATTAAATATAATTTAATTATTTTTGTGTTTCTAAAATCTTGCGAGGGCATTTCAGTCACCTTATGACTGTTTTCGGATCTCGGTAAAAACTAAAAAGTTGTCAGGAATGTCGTTTTACATCAAATTGCTTTAGAGTCCGAATAATGAAAACGTGATTTAGCTGCTCGTTTTTGATAATTCAACCTAGGAATAACTTATATCTCCTTTAAAATTCCGAAAATTCTCGGATGTTACAAAAGGAGAGAAAACCAAGATAGAAACATGCAAAATATCTAATATATATACATGTGAGTTGCTGGTAGTAAAACAAAACCGAAACAGTGAGTTTGGAAACTCACTGTTGAATTCGTCAGGTGAACATCAAAAAGAAGAAAAAGGGGATGGACATGAAATATTATATATGTACACGTGAGGAGTTGGTGAAAATTAAAAGGGTACATGTTTCCTAGTTTTGACAAGTTGACGTAGAAATATCCATACCACTTTTATATATAAACTTTGACATATATAAATATTACATGCGTAGCTATCGACTCTCGGTTCGAGCTCCAAATGGGTTGACAGCTCGTTAATAGGTATAGTTATTTCAATGAGTATAAATTAGAAAACGATAAATTGTCGATACTTTAGAATTATTAATAATGGGACCGAACTTTTAAACAGGTAAACGAGTTTATCCCGGCTCATAAATTTTAGTTAACACTAAAAATATTTTCAAAAACTATTTAAGTTTAAATTATGATTTTAAAAGCCATATGATTTAAATTATAAGTCATGAAGCATAAGAATATTAATTGCAAGTAAATAATTTTTAATACAAAATCTTTAGACAATTTCACGTGAACTACAATATACAAAATGGATGTTTATTCGAGACTTAAGTGATAACTAGAGTATATAAATGAGCGAGATAAACATATGTATGTAACTCAATAGTTATTAAAAATAATAGTTATAATGCCATCGCACGGGTCTGCATGCCTCGTATATTTTATATTAATGTTGAATTATGAAAACCTTTTGAAGTATATCTTGATGGTGTTTGAGGAAAACTATTTTGAAATGATTTTATGAATACAACACTTTTATGGAAATGTCTCTTTATTGTGTTTTTAGAAACTATGTTTACAATAAATTTTGAAACAATATGATAATTGGTTGACTGGCAAAACTATTTTTTTTTTTGATAATATTTATGAATAAAATATGATAATATTTTTTTTATATGCTTGTTTTTGATAAATTTTATAATTATAAAAAGGATGTTTAAAGTAATTTATATGGGTAAGATGCGATACACTGTTAAATAATTGTCTCTAGATTGTATGACAACCATGATTAAAATGAATTTTATAAAGATTATATTTAAGACGATTTTTTAAATGATTTTTAAAATTAAAACGACTTTCTTTATTATTATAAATTGATTTCTATAAAATATTATTTAGTTGGTTCTTTCAAGTAAAGCCGGTTATTGGTATAAGAATCCTATCTTTTCATTTATCAATCTTGATACGTATTGTTATTCGTTATGTGTTTCTTTTGTTGTGGTACTGGTATGTGCTTAATTACACATACCTTTTACCTTTAAAAACGAGCTAAAATAACCAAAAACGGACTTAAAAGGCCAAATATACGCTTGTTTTGCTAATTGTATTGTGCAGGAACGGATATCTAAGAAAAGGACGAAAAACAAAGACAAAACGACAAAACCGGACTCGGAATGGAAAAGAACCTTCTGACTGTTTTCGGATCTCGGTCAAAACTAAAAAGTTGTTCGAAATATCGTTTTACATCAAATTGCTTTAGAGTTCGAGTTGTGAAAACGTGGTTTAGCTGCTCGTTTTTGATAAATCAACCTAGGAATAACTTATATCTCCTTTAAAATTCCGAAAATTCTCGGATGTTACAGTACCTACCCCAAAGAATTCTCGACCGAGATTAAATTTGTGTTATCCGATTGTGTGACCAAGGAAAGACTTAAGGTTAAATAAACTTGTCCTAAACAAGACGCTAATAACTTTATTCAGCAAAATTCGGTGTTTCTATACTTCTCAATCTACCAAAAATTTTGGCTAAGTTTGTCCAGGATATTTAATCCATCAATATGGGTATCTCAAAATATATCATTACAGATCTTATGACTGATCTAACCGTGTTATAGGGAAAGTCTCATTATAGTAAAAACCTCAAGAAAAAGGTGTAGTCGTGTGAGTATGTTAATATAAGTTTCTAAATGTCCGAGGACGGAGTCTCGTTTCTACTATCTGTAAGGTTCGATGATTCACATCAACGTGGCTTATGGATGTAAGTACCCAACTTACTTGGCAGTACTAGGATGTATCGCGACCTAAGTCTTCCTACTAGTGGCCCGAATTGAATAGTCCAACTATCTGTTTCGTCGATAGGTGTTTATCTCGTTTAAGGTGGGGTTACATTACCTATTGGCTAAAGTTGTATCAGTCGGGACCGCTCCAGGACCCAACCACGGCAACTATAACGATGATAACTATAACAAACGGTGATGAGTATGCAGAGAGGTGAGGACCCTCCGAGGAAACAATACCCAAATAAAGTGTCCATAAATGAGAGGAGCTCGCGAGGACTTATGCGATAGACGCGGATTATGGTACTCAGTCGATCGTTTCGATGAATCAGCTCAATTAGCTCAAGTGTGCACAAGTCGCCTATTAGTACATATCATTAGCTCACCAAACAGTTCCTGATTGCAAGGATTTACAATCGTAAAATAAATGACTTAAGATGATATAAGGTAGCACAAACATGCCATAAGATTTCTGCGGAGTGGCAAGGCACTATTGTGCTTCTAAACCTTTTTAACGGATTCTGGTGATTATCGAGTTCAGGTTCATACTCGTCTCATATCGGATACCATTAAGCCCACTCATTTATAATTTATTATTTGCATAAAGAAGCGTCCTAATTTATGTAAATAATAAATTTATAAACTATGTTCGTGATTTATAACTTATTTATTTAAAATGAAGAGGCGTCCCAATCCTTTTAAATTACATAGATTATAAATCTATCCTACTTAATAATTCCCGGTGCAATACGCGTACATCCATAACCTTCAAGTGGTTGACATGACGATGCAATGTGTTCATACTGAGTATGGGACGAGTGTTCCAAACTCCGTCTTGAAGACGGGGAGTAAAACATCAGGGAAATTCACACATAGTTTTCAAGGATCCGTTAGGTTATGAGTACAAAGTAAAAGTCTTTATGAACAGTTAACATAGGCAATTAATCATATAAATCCTCCTATTTACAAGTCCCCTGCCATACAAGACTTGTAATACTTAGATTTATACATAATCCCCAAGTAAACAGAACTTGACGGGCTTTGTTAACAATAGCAATTATCAGATCAATCCTCATAATACAAGTCTCGGCCCATACAAGACTTGTAATACGGGGGGGGGGTGGGGGGGGGGGGGGGGGGGGGGGGGGGGGGGGGGGGGGGGGTGGGGGGGTTTTTTTTTTTTTTTTTTTTTTTATTTTAGAATTTTTTTGGTTTTTTTTTTTTTTTTTTTTTTTTAGATTCATACATAATTCCATGTAAACAAAATTATGATGGTCTCCGCGCAATACGATATTGTATAAGGCTATGAAGAAAAATAATATTCTTAGAGACCATTGTTTACTTACAATGTCTGAGAACAAAGTGAGACCATTGCGCAACTCACAATGTCTAAGAAATAAAATGAGACCATTGTATAACTCACAATGTCTGAGGTATAATTGAGACCATTGTGCAACTCACAATGTCTTAAGCAATTGCTCTGGTAATTGTATATAAAAACTCTTATATAAATAAACGTGCGATATACGCAAAAGATGTAAGCATATATATTACATATATGTATGCCATGTAACCACTTAACGCAACACGTAATGTAAGCACATAAGCAAGTAGCGTGTATGCACTTTGAAAATGTTTAATGTATTGCAATGTTTGTAAAAACGGTTATAGTCTAGGGTAAAATATGCAACCTAGTTCTCTATAACCAGTGCTCTGATACCAATCTGTAACACCCCTAAAAATTCAACAACGCAGCAGAATACCACTTGGGGTGCTACTTCATAATACACAACGCTAGATACAAGAGAACGACCTCTAAATGTGTCGTTTGTAAAACAATCTCGTTGATTTTTTGAAATCAAAATAATAGTTGTCCCATAATTGCATCACAATGAAAAGCTTGAAAGCGACACAACGAGATTTGATCATTTGTAGAAATCCAATTATGAAATCTTGTCAATTTAGACTCCAATGCACATCAGATAATCCAAGCATCTAAATTCACCTGAGAAAAACATGCTTAAAATCGTCAACATAAAGTTTGTGATTCATAGGTTAGTTTCAGATATGAAAAATAACAAAGTTTCCAAAGTTATATGACCATTTAATTCCTTAAATTCCTTTCAAAATAATGTATGATTTTTAAAATCAATAGTTGCAAAACATGCCAGACCATTTAAATATCCAAATAGTCGCCAAAACGTATAACATAGGACCACAAGATTTTCCCCGTGATAAAGCAAACCGCAACTATCACAAACATATAAACTTCCCGTGATGAAACAACAAATGCAAACATCACGAAACCCTGATTACGTTTCCTAAGCTCATGACACTGAAGCTCGACAATCTTTCTTGCAATAATATATATTGCAATTTCTGCCCGATTAGATGTTTAACCCGAAACATCCCCAAATTCGACATGCTATAACGTTCGTTCCGGTTATAGTCTAGGGTAAAATATGCAACCAAGTTCTCTATAACCAGTGCTCTGATACCAATCTGTAACACCCCCAAAAATCACAACTACATCTATGCAATTGACAATTCATGATAATGGGCTCAACTTGGATTATCGCTACTTAAGCAACACGTAATCATAATATAAAATTGATCCACTTGTGTCCATATATAAAACAATGCATGTTTTCACCCCAAAAATATATAAAACATTTATCCAAAACGAGTAAAAGTGAGGCTATGAAACTTATAATATCCTTTAAAAACGATCACATTGTTATAAGATAATCCAGTAAGTAAAGAATTTGTAGACAAACATGTTTTCCCCCTCGCGGGTTTATAAACATTCAAAAGATTGAAAAGCGAAGTTATGAACTCACATTGATGATGAATAACGATTGACAGATAGGCATCTAATATGCACAACACGAACGGAAGACGAAGCGGCTCGATCGAGAAGTTGCAACTAATCTTAACGGCTAAGATCCACTAGCCTAGGATAATGTATTTGGGTTTCCCGATGAATGGTTACATCAACGCCGACACGTTGATAAAAGATCTAGATTTAAAGTTGTAATACCTTGGTGGTTGGTTAAATAAATAGATTGAAAATATACGCAAAGCGTGTAATATATATTCCTTATATATTACATATGAAAAATAACCCTTATATAATTCATACCGTGAATTATATCACAAAGAAAATCAATCCAAAGATAAATGAAAAGTATATAATACCTTGCATGTATTATATAATAAATGCGAATGATTAATTAAATCAATTAGTTTGACATCAATTTAATTAATAAGAAGACTTTGTATAAACTTTGAACCCCATCAACTGTCTTAACGTTATGAATTAATCAAACCACGTTTATAACAGTTTATAACAATTATAAAATATAAATTAATATTTTATAAATCATGTTTCGTTTCATAGACGGGTCGCGTCTAAATAGTTATCTCATTGTAAAAATATAGTTTTCGTTCGTTGTCAGGTTATTATACAGTTATATTTTAGTATATCTTTAAAATATAACTTAGTACCTTTAAACAGTTTATAGAAAAAAAAACAATTTCAGTGAATCGTAAATAATAGAAATATTTATATAAAATTCAGTCAATGAATTCCCCTATTATATAACGTTTCCATTTTTCGCAAAACTCCACGTTTTGTCCAATTCAATATATAATGGGTTGCCAAAACAAAAAAAAAAATAAAAAAAAAAAAAAAAAAAAAAAAAAAAATAAAAAAAAAAATAAAATAAATGAAAAAAAAATAAATAAAAAAAACATTGTTCACGTGTAATATTATCAAACCATACACAGAGTCATTTTCACTAGATATACATATATCACTCCTATACTATATTCTTTACATTATATCTAAAACTAAACCTAAATAATAAACAACTTCACATAAAGTTACATTCAAACACAACCAATTTAAAAACACACCAAATCTACATGAGTCCGGTTTTTTAAATAATAGAAAATTTCACGTTATTTTTATTAAACCGATCTACGACTAAACCAAACACACACCCTTTATATATAACTAACCAAATGACAACCCTTTCCCGTGAAGACTATAAAACCAAAACGCACCCTTAACGTGTAAAAAATCGAGAACACCAAACGCTATATGAAAGTAAATCCCACTATATAATTATCTGCCCCAACCAAACGCAACCACCCTAGTTGGTTTCTACACTAAGTCCAAACGGACCCTCATGTGCGAGATAGCAAACATTCAACACGTCACCACCTTGGTGCACAACATAAACAAAAACCAAACGCAGACCTCTTTGCTGCAAGACCCAGTACCACCAAACAAACGCAACTCATCCCCGCGTGCACATAACAAACCAACAAAACTACCAATGATGGTTGCTAATAGATAATCAAAACGCCAACCCTCTAGTGGTGGTGTTTGATAATGCCAACGCAACCCTTGTGGTAGGTGGCAGCCAACCCAACACACCCTGGCCCATAATAATCAGTCAAACCCAAACGCACCCTATGATGTTAGTGATCTTTACACCAAAACACGCGACCCTTCAGTGCTTTTTATATCCAAACCAAAACAGCCCTCATAGGCTGTTACAAACAGCCACCACACGCATAATTAAACTCCCTATCATATGGAAACATTAAACCAACCAAGCAAATATAGCCATCTTGGTGACCAAGCCGAAAACCAATACACTCCTATGTAGCGGAGTGGACTGCCAACCAAACCCACACATAAAAACCGCACAACCCTATAGTGCATGAGATCAACACACCACCAACAACACTTTCTCGATTGAAAACCCAAACCGAAACACACCACCCTTATTCGTGGTTGAAGACGCAACACCACACCATGACACACCCAATCTCTGGAGGCTTTAATCATAACCAAACGCACACCTTCTGAGAGGCAGTGTATCTTCAAAAACCAAACCACACCCTACATCTACTTGCCACAAACAAAACACCAACCACGTTCCCAGATAAAAACACAAAAATCACCAACAAACTTTTCTGGTGGAACAAGCCTAATCGACACTCACAGGAAACAAACACCTTAAATGGAGCGGGAAAAAAAATAATATATGAGCTGTTCATGGCAACGACTAGGAGGATGCATGGTGGTATGAGCAAAAGCGAAAGGTTCGCGGACTAGTATAAGCGAACAGATGAGATACAACAGGAGAGGGCTCCCAGGTTGAGATCGGACTGCACGTGTCGAAGGGTGACGCCTGATGAGAGGAACGGCACTAGCGGCGGTTGTGACACAGTGGGATTGTGACTGGGTTTAAGTGACTGGTCATTAAATGGCGGCTGGTGGTGGTTGGGAATACAATCGCGTAAGAAAACGGCCACTAGTTAGTTGGATGACAACGGATTAGTATCCCAACACTGCAGAAGAACACAATAACATAATTCAGGTCTTAGGCCGGAAAAACTCGCACGGCAAAAAAGTTCTTCCGGCGATGGTTCTGGAGAATCTTATGAGCCGGAATAAGACAACGGCACGAGCAGCATGCGCCAGAGACAGAGCTGGGGAGAGAGAGAGATTAGAGATTTAAAATGTGTCTAGAAATAGAATGTATGGAAACTGGTCGAGAAGCCATCGAATGAACGACTACAACCAAGACATTCCACAATCCTCGAAACCATGCGACTAACTTAGAGTTTTCCAAATCCATTTTTTCCGATCAAAAACTCGAGTATTTTATTACAGATAATAAATCATAAGTATTTTTAATAACAATTATAAAAATATTTATTATTTATTATCTTGATGAGCTAACGGATAAAATAAAAATGGCTTTTAACTCGAGATATTCGCGTTTTCTTTCAACAAACGCTTTTAATTAAATTGCTAAGTATTTTTAATTAAATATTTGTTATTTAATAACACGTGATAAATAAATAAATTTTTAATTATTTTGTGTTTCAAAAATCCTTTTGCGAGGGCATTTCAGTCACCTTTATTGACTGTTTTCGGATCTCGTGGTAAAACTAAAAAGATGTCAGGGAGATGTCGTCTTTTAACATCAAATTATATAAGTCCGAATAATTAAAAATGTGATATGCTGCTCGTTTATGATAAATCAACCAAGAATAACTTATATACCTTTAAAATTGAAAAATTCTCGGATTTACCTTTATCCCTGTGGGTTGTTTTATAAAGGTGTAGTGTAATAATGACTTTCAGATTGGCAGTATTAAGCCCGATATAAATAAAAGGGTAAAAGGCTTATGATTTTTGGCTTATGTTTAGAGATAATGGATCCGGGTAAGGGTTTTTAAAATGTAATTAAGGCCCATTAGAGCTTTAGGGACCTAAATAGTAGAACTTATTGAAACTTTGAGTGTTGATTTGAAATATTTAGGAGTATGTCTCTAGTGATTTGACTTAGTTGACTTCCATGTGACACAAGCTTTTGTCTTTTGACTTTTTGACTTTTCCTGCTTTTGGCTTTGCATCTCTGGCTTCTTTTGTGCTCTTCCGTTCCTCGTGTCCGTGTTTGCTCGTTTTTGACGGTTTTCTTGTGATTTTTGATATATCCGTACCTGCACACACAAAACACAAAAACAAGCATATCTTTGCCATTTTTAGAGTTATTGGGCTTAATTGGGCCTTTTTAGGTATAAACGGATATGTGTATTTTACACTTATCAATGGTGCAAATAGATTTTCTTAATTTCGGCAAATACAGAGGAACAAAAAATAAGAGAAATCATGAAATGCACATGATTTACGTATATGCATCTAATTAAAAGCTAGAAAAATATTATGATGCGTTATAATGCATCTAAGGTTATAGAGATGCATCTAATTTAACTCGGTGCATCTCGGATATGCGATTATAGTTACTTCTTATCCTTCTTATTTTAAAAAAACTTCTCATTTGATCATAACTCTATATATTAAACTTCAATATTTTTTATAAAATCGTACGTATGTCAGAAGCATTGCAATATTGGGCTCGTTTTGTTCGCAATTCGAAGATCTTTCCGCG
>BQNB010031789.1:0-50140 GCA_026074375.1 Tanacetum coccineum | reverse complement strand
TCTTGTCAGAAGGATTGGTATGAGATGTTTGACTCCAGCCGAACTGGAGGTTCTGACAAATGAGTCTGCTTGATTTCATCATCAAACATCACCAGGTAAATATTTTTGAGAAAAGCAAAATACAAAAATATAAAACATCAAAAAGAAAATACAAAATCAAAAAAACATAAATTGTATTGCGACTCTCAGTCAGCCATAGCAATATCATGCAACCCCGTACAACATTCGCGAACAAAGCACATCCATACTCGGTATCATTTCATAAAGGAACAGGTTGAAAATGGTATAATTGAATTATATTTTGTCAGAACTGAATACCAATTAGCTGACATGTTTACGAAAGCCCTTCCTGAGGATCGGTTTAAGTATCTTGTCAGAAGGATTGGTATGAGATGTTTGACTCCAGCGGAATTGGAGGTTCTGACAAATGAGACTGCTTGATATCATCATCAAACATCAACATGTACATATTTTTGAGAAAAGCAAAATACAAAAATATAAAACTTCAAAAAGAAAAATACAAAATCAGAAAAACAGAAAATTTCCAAAAAGATTCTTCTCGACATGTCTCTTGGAATCGATAACATTTACGTGCTTAGAAATGTCGATTAACATTGACACGGGTGTGTAAATGAAGTTCGAGCGAGAGTTGCAAATAGTTTCAAAACATGTCATTTCTAATTTTCTAAATGGCTTATGTGCAAATATCAGTACATAACCCGGACTTCAAATAAAGGAAGGTTTATAACTTATCCTCACAACGAGAAAATTAACGTTTCTCGGTCTTGAGCTGTTCTTACAAGACATTCAATGTTTTTAGCTCAAGAAAAAGGAAAGTGTACAAAGACATTCAATGTTTTTAGCTCAAGAAAAAGGATAGTGTACGTTTCAGTGCGCTTACCCTTAGCGTTAGAAGAGAAGTCCTCTAACATTTGGTTTTTCAAAAAGTTGAACACAATTTTTCAAGAATTTCTCGATGACAATTCATAATCTTTCAAAATTGTGTGTTCAACACTCCAACCCTCACAATGTTTTCAAAAGACAACAATTTCTCAATTGGTCCTATTTTTGAGGGGGAGTTTTTCGAAAAACAAAGTTTTAATGTTCTTGGATACATCAACAACGACAATTCTTATGTATTCAAAACATTATCAAAATGTTCCAAACCATTCATGCTGACCATATTTTCTCCCACGGATTTTTCAAGACATATTTTAATCACAAGGTATTTCAAAAACTAAGTGTTTATTATTTAAAATAAGGGGAGAAAATGTATTTAAAATATGATCTATTCGACTCAATGTGCTGAACAGTAAGAAAAGGTTTTATGGTTCGATCTTATACCCAACAACATCTTAATTTCACGACGAATCTGAAGTCATAAGGTGGTTAGGTTAGGAATCAATCCTATGATCCAACCAGAACCGGAGGATCTACCCAAGGATAATCCAAAGTTAGAAATAGCAGTCCTTAGGTATGATTGGAGATGAATGTATATGGGAATAATGCCGACTAAGATTGAGCTAACACTGGAACAATCACAACAAGGTGTTAGTAATGACGTCCTGGTAAGCATTGAAGGCATTGAAGAATGAAAAAGAAATGTATGGATAAAGGGTCTAAAGAAAGAAGCCCTTCACACAACTTAAGGCAGAAACCGGGTCAATACATATGCTGTCAGAATCACAAGTTGATTGCTGACATTGAAAACGACATCATGGACCCAGTGATGCAATGCACAACCCTTCCCAGCCATTCGGGTTTCTCTCAACAGAAACTTGTCTCATTTGTCACGGAGATACACACGTTATCTATTGACATCTCACTCCGAGATTGTTGATATTGAATAGGTGGCAATATGCTCCAGCCTCCGAGTACTAAAACCAAAATGCACTAATCGAGTCTAGAGCCAAGAGATCAATCAAAATCTCGTTAGGACACATTCCATTTCAAACACTTGTTGAACATCATCAGGTTCACAAGCTGTTATCAAGAGTCCTACGCAATATCATTGTGATATTTGCCAGAACATCCGAGTGATACTAATGTATTCACAATGAAGATGGAAATCCTGCTTGAGCCAGCATCAAACAAGCTCTTGGTAGGTGACTTGCGAGATTCTATATGAATCAAACTTGTGACAACTGGATCACGAGATGGTCCAGTAAATGAATTGACGGTTGATGAATTTTGATAAAAACATGACACTCTCGATGTGTTACAAAAACACTTTAACGAGTGACACGTCGATTGATTTTCAAATCAATTTTCTCGTTTATCACTAACGTAAACCTGCAGGTCAAACGGTGGTAACGGCAACCTCAATCCCATTCAAATGCTCAATCTACGAAGACATACTATCTAGAAAGCTCAAGATTTAAAGACAAAGACTTCCGCAAACTCTGAAATAAAGCTTTCAAGATGATGCATAGAATGAGCATGTTGGTCAAAGTCATAAGATCGCAAGATGGCACAGACGTAAAAGACAATGACAAAGGCCAAAAGTAAAGACCGCAAAGCATGAAGGAACAAGTTTACAACAAAGAACAAAGAGAAAGACCAAGACCACATGAGCTTAACGACAAAAGCAATCTCATTATCTCATGAAGGAGTGTCATCATTGAACTCACTTCGGGGGAGATTGTTAGCCTCAAAATATTGAGTCGAACATGAAGTTCGTTCATTATGTATTTAAGTCTCGGTCAATTAATTAGTTAATGTTGTAATAGAATATTATCGGGAATCGGGCTCGATAGTTAAACTAATATTGTATATGTTTCGGGTTTAATCCCAAGCAAAACCCGAGCCCGAGTCCTAGTTAAATATCCCGCGCGTCACATTAAATGTGTAGGGGTATATATAGATATTTTTTACTTAGAAAAATATCACTTCTCATTTTTAATAAATATCTTTTCTCTCAATTCTCTCATCTCTCTCTCTTCTTTCTCTCTCTACACCACCATCTTTCTTTCTAATTTCTTGTTACAAATTCGTGCATCATATGTGTTATATGAAGTGTTAACGGGATCCTACAATTGGCATCAGAGCTACGTGTGGATTCGTGGTTGATTCTTGTGGTTCAACAAGATCAAATTCGTGTGTCATTTGAAGTCAAAAAAAAATCAAACCCGGATTTTTGTGCTTAGATGTGTGAATGTTTATGTTATTAAGCAAGATCTAGGCATAAGGTAACTAATTGTGCAAGAGAAATCAAGTTAAAAGGTCAAAAAGGGTGATTTTTAGGCGATTTTTGGTGGAAAAAGTCGTATATTTCGTCGTTGCGTTTTGACTCTCTGGCAAAGTTCTTGGTTGCGTTTTGATCATTGGTTGCGTTTTGATCATTGGTTGCGTTTGGAAAATTATAAAAACCGCGGGACCGCCGAACCAAAAGTCATAATTCATCACTTACATGTGAGTGGAGGGACGCTCTTTATGTAAGTGACGAATAGTAATGAGTGGGCAAATGTGTATTCGACATAGCGTGCGTTCGTCTGTACAAATCATTCTTTGGGCTATGAACTCCTTTCGTCTCGTAATTTGTTATAAGGATTTTTCCGAATGGGTATCGCCGCCGCGAACTTAATAAGATAATAGTAATGAACCATTAACCGCTTCCAAGAATTGACGTCTTGTTAAATTCTTTGTTTCCAATGGCTTTTCTTCGAGTCATGTATCTTATCCTTCCTTTTAAGGGTTCTCGCAACATTCAATTTGTCCGCTCATGCACGTTGCATATATTTCATGCTTTGACTTTTGATCATTCAATTTTCGTTGGAAACCTCAACGAGGACCTGAGTAGATCCTCATCTCTTCACAAGTAAACCAAAGACAAATAAGTCGAACAGAGCACCGAGACGGTGCTCCCTTAAGGTGGAAAGACTGTAACATCTCGTATTTTACGGTCAATATTAAATCTCGACTCCATTCCTATTTTTGTCTTGAATAAAATTTTTGTTTATTTACCTAGTTAGCCGATTTGGTTGAAAATCCGTCATGTTATTTTTTTAGGCGTAGTCGTGCTTCGGATATTTATCCGTTAAGCGTTTGAGAAATCGATAATTCCATGTTTTAGCTTCGGAAGCTAAATTATTTTTATTTTAGTATTCTATGATTTTTCTCTCGTTTTGTCGAAACGTGTTAATAATAGTATTTTAAAACTTTTTAATATTTTAACGAAAGTGTTTATAAAATTCAAATATTTGCAGTATAAAGTTTAAAAAAATAAAAAATAAAAAACATAAAATAAACATAACATGAACAAAACCAAACACTCCCTTTATTATATTATTACTTCTCCAACAAATAGCTAAAACCAAAGCACGTCACCTTTGAAATTTAACTAAACTATTAGCCCATGATTTTGTTGAATACAAACTTTTAAAAAAAGATATATATCAAAAGGCCCATATTCCTCCCCTCCTAATAACCGGCTCCAAACATAAACCCAAATTAAATCTCCTATATATTTTATACATCTATACAAACTAGAATTATTATTCCATAACAAATGATATCCTTCCTTTGATAACACATATAATCACAATAGTAACAAAAAACCTCACGCATGGTACTTCTCTTTTTCTTTCGCTGATTCGGACGACCTAAAGCAGAAAACCCTAAAAAACAACCTACCATCATAAAATCTTCATCCAATCACTCCCTTTTTTTATCCTAAATTACCTATAAACTAAACCTTAACTAATCCCTAACATAAATTACCTCTATGCATGATGTTCCTAAATTCTTGATTTGAAGAAAATAAATTATTTTCAAGTATTATTGATTTTAATGGTGAAAGAAACTTATAGGTTTTGATTCTTATTGATTTATGTACAAGAAATGAGGTTGAATAAAAATTGAGTGAGGGTTTGGTCTTTTGTCCCTCTTGGTCCTCGGGCAGCAAACACAACCCAATTATGGTTTGTGTTTGATCTTTTACTTCCTTTTCATTGGTATTGTAAGTCTTTTATTTTCCTTTTTGATTTGGTTTCACATATATAAGCATGCATGTTAAATTTGTAATTAGGAATCCATGGATAAATTGTGATAAAGTTAGTTTTTGATTTATGAATGTTTGAGGATGATCAAATAGGTTTTAGGTAAAAATTAGTAGTTAGTTGAATATAATGAAGCGAATTGAAGCGAAAAAATAAGAGAGTTGTGAGGGTTTGGAACCCCTCTAATAGATCAGAATTTATAGACTTGTTTCAGGACAGTCGAGATGAGCATTGTGTAAACTGAGATTTAAAGGAGTTAGTGTGTGGTGGTTCTTTAAATGAACGTAGTGGATAAAAATTGAGCTTTCATAAACACTAAATAACAAAAATGATATGGCTATTTTAAAAGTTTGGGAAAATGGTTTTCGAGGTGCAAAATTCCTGAATTTCTGGCGCAAGGGCGTTGTTTTATGAGCAGAATTTGAATCGACCTGCTTGCGATAGTGAAACTTTGGGGGGGCCGGGGGATGCCGTGGAGAAGATGCGGGGGGTTGGGATTGGACTAGGTATGATGAGGAGTGGCAGTGGAGCCGGTGGCGGGCTAGGGGGAGCGAGAGACGGGGTAACAAGTATTGGGGGTGTTGGATTGGGGGCGAGACTGCTAGTTTGTTATCTTGGTCATGACCCCAGAAGGGACATAAACTTATCATATAAACTATAGGCCTATTGATTGTTATTATCGTCAATTTTCTCTTCACATGTGATTAACAGAGTGAGTCAACCACCATTTGTAAACACACAGATTAAGTGTCAAAACAGTGTTTTTGCGTCCATAAAATTACGGATGCAAAGATTTGTGTGCAGGCGGGTCAAAACTAATTGTTTTTGGACAAAATTTAAAACTGAGGTTGTCCATAAATATTGTTACCCTACTGATTTCCCTTTTATATTTTTATAAAAGATTGAGGGGTCTGCTGTAGTCCAAACTGTTGCAAGTCATCAGACCTTGGTTTGTGTGTTGGTTGTGTGTTTGTTGGTTTGTTTTTAGAACAAGTGTCATTGATGTGTCTTTCATTATAAGATTACTTAGGCTATGGTTTAGGGGTGAACTATGATAGTTAAATAACATATTTTGGTAACTTAATATGGAGGGACATCGACTAGTTCGACCATTTAGCGTTACTTTAAGTGAGCCGATCATCTAGCTAAAACGTTATAATTTTCAGGAAAATTGTTGAAACTACTAGAATAATAATTGGAATTCATGGATGCCTAAGTAAAATCTTGTATTGCGCATGTCTAAATAGTAAATACATGATATTATTACAATAAGTTGCATATTTTATATCATTCGAATATTAATAATATATTATTAGTATTATTATTAATAGGTCGCGGTTGATTGTTGACACTCGTCTTTTTCGTTTGGATTTCTTGATCACTACTTTTATCCACAGTGAGTTCATAGCCCCACCTTTTCTCTTTTAATGATTTTCATAAACTGTTTTTGGGGTGAGAATAGATGCTCGTTTTCTTAAGCCAACTTATTGATTTCTACTACATAAGCGTTACATGGTTGTTTGTACTAAAAGCTTTTACTTACTTACTATATGACTTTTAAAACACGTGCGATACATGGTTGTCTAAATTCTTGAATTAAAAAAGCTTGATTTGCTTACTAACAAGATTTGAAAATCATGAATATAATATTTACAAAACTTGTTATTTTTGAATATATGACTTGTTTATAAAATTGAACACAAGTGATAATATGGTATTCTGGACGCTCGAATATTAGAATATGCTGCGTGAGTATCTATTGCCAAATTTCCTAAATTCATGAACGTTAAATGCCATAATGGTGTGAGCGCTATACAAATAAACAGTATCTATTGGGAAATTGTGACAGTTCTGTCGGGGGTATGATTCCGAATGAGAGCACCCAGTCAATGGACAATTTTTATTCAGAATCTTAGGTATGAGGCAATAATACCTAGTTCAAGGGTAACTTTATTTACATATAAGATATGCGTTAACGTCAAGGTTCGGTGTCATGAGCTCAATGCGATAAAGATGAATTGACACATTGTATTCGTTGCAATGTCCCCTATTGAACTATACTTGTGTTCTAAATTGCTTTACTTCTTTATTATAAACTCAAAGGATTTACTTAACATTACTCAATTTATTAAATCTCTACTTGGATTTCAAAAATAATACTTTGAAAAGTTGTAACGCTACTTTTCTTACTAAAATATTACTTGAATTATTCAATACTGCTTTTACTTAACACTATGAATTCACCAACATTATTGTTGACGTTTTTGCATGTATTTTCTCAGGTTATTATTTTGCTAGCTGAGCATTGGGAGCATACGAGTCGCGCGGATATCAAAACATTAAAGACTCGGTCTTCTTCACATTCGACAACCATTTTTCTTTAAATATACAAATGAGACATGTTTGAACTCTTGTAACTTTTTTTAAAAAGATATTATTAGTTCCTGAATTTACTCTGATTTATATAAATCGAATGTGACATTTTATTAAACGTCTCTTTTGAGGTCGTTTTCTGTAACTTGTGTTTATGAGACTAAGTGAAGTAACAGCCCTAGATAGGTATTCGATGCTTTTTGATTTTTAATGGGTGTTGAATGAGTTATAGCGGCTATATTATCTATAATTCGAAGGGGGGGCAAGAAGAGGTGGATACGGACATCTTGTTCATGCATGAAGTGGTACTTGGAGGTGGATTATAAAATAGGTCGTAGTTCAGGATAATGGGGCTTGGGACGTGGAAGAGCTATATAATTTCCTTAGGTAGCGGCACAAGGGCGTCCTGCAGATTAAGCGCGAAGGGCCCTAGGCCCGAAGGATGAGTAGGCTGCGGCCATGACGTAGGCCAGAGCTGACTATAGTGCTACAACATCTGGGAGACGTAGGAATAGTGGGGTGGGGCGCGTCCTCGGGTAGGCCTTCAAGCGGGGCGGGCGGGTGGGTGGATGGAGTGTGGATGTAGGATGGGTATACAAATTGTGGCTTACATTGGAGCGATTGGTGAGTGTGGTGTAGTCGATCAGAGGGTTCGTCACTCAGCGTCGGTCTCTCTAAGCTAGCCTAGGGGATTCGTTGACGATAGACCGACTTATCTCGATCACAACTCTAGCGTTCTTCTGCTAAATGTCGTAGCGCTGAGAAGATGCGATGTCTTATTAGCGACATCAGAGCGTATTGAGATGGAGGTGTATTTAGTTAGGATCTGAAGGGAACTAGCTTAATTGGGAGAAACAGTAATAAAGGGTCAGTTTAGTCAGAGGTACCCCTAATAGAGCTCACTAAGCTCCAGTTATGTTGATCCACCAGCAAAGCGGTCATTAAGTTAGATTGTAAATTATCAAGTATGGGTAAGAAGTTTTCCAAGTGTGATGGTGGGTTCATCATCAAACCGTGGGGCCATGGATGAATTATATGATTAAGCGAATGGCAGGGCCAAAAGTGTAGCGAAAAAAATAGTATATAAAAAAAGTAAAAAAATGCATTGCACTGCCATATGTTTTATGTTTATGAGAGGGTATCATAGATTCGGCAGGTGCGCAATGACAAAAATAGAAGTGAGAAGGTGATGGGAGTAGTGGAGAACGGTTTTTGTAGAGTATGTAGGTGGAGGGCTAGGTGCCTGTAGTGAGCTTGATGGGCTTATGGCGAGGACCTCACAACTTAGCGCGTATATCGGTATAGAGAGCTTATCGAGGGGCATAGTAGCGAGGTTTACATGTCTTTAGCTCGTCGCCCTAGGCGTCACTTTACAACAATTCACGCCAGCGAAGAGGCATCTCCCCAAATGTATGCCGCGATCGTGAGGTTTTCTCTTAGTTTACGGGGGTTATACTTAGGAGTATACTTATACGACCGAGTAACTACCGCCAGCAACCCTATTATCTCAAAAGGACCGTACGGGAAGTGAGATTGAGAGTGACACAATTGGAGAGAGATGGTAGAAGAGTACTAACACTAGGGGGGGGCGACGCGCGGTGCGGATCTAGGATGAGGTTTGATCCTTAGTCCGGCAGGTGGCCGTGCGTGGTGTAATAACCATATCAACAAGAGCATCATCAGATGCTCTGGTTAGAATAGAGATGTGTTGACAGAGACATATGGTGTACTGGAGAGTTCTTATAACAGTTATAAATTTAAACTTAAACTACCATGCGTTATGTAAAGGAACGAATACCGCATGGAGAGCACTTAGGTGGTGCTGGTCACTTGAGAGTTATATAGGCTTTCTCGGGAGTCTTCTTCTTCAAAATATAAGATGAGTCTAGAACGTGATGCGAGTGTTATTTGACCGACCAGTTGGCAGTGAGATTTAACAGGGTGAGTTAGTTTAAATGTATGGGGCTCTTCTATAGAGTGATTCAACTCATAATAACACATTGTGACATCTTCTTATCTATTGTCTCTATATAGAAATACCTATTTGCTTGATGAGATAGAGGGGATGTAGTGGAGATTAATGCACAATACCTAATGATTACAGTATCTTTATTGATAGATGAGTCATAGTTCAGAGTACATTATACATTAGTATTGAGGTCGAGTGTTTAAACCCCCTTCTTTTCTCAATGAGGAACAAATGGCAAATCGACTACAACACATCTCTCAACTTCTTGAAACAAACCTCCAAAATGCAACTAATTTTTACTCTCAAATACCACCATCTCCACGCTCTCCTCCATCACCTCTTATTCACCTCGCTACTCTTGACCAAGTCAACTTTCATTCTGGGTATTGCCATTATTGCACATATACTCATAATCAATTCTAATCCATAAGGAATGAACTTGACTTCATTCAATTTCTTCTCACTCGTCCTCCATATCGTGCTCCATCACAACCAAACAATGCATCACCAACTTCTCCTTTCTCACCTCCCCACTATTAAACATTCTATCATGTTTAATCTTTCTAAATAATCGACCACCCATCCTTTTGCTAAATTATCTCCTAGAAATCAAGAATCAACTAGTCTAATCTTAGTTTAATGTTT
Organism: Tanacetum coccineum; assembly: GCA_026074375.1. Classification (NCBI taxonomy): domain Eukaryota; kingdom Viridiplantae; phylum Streptophyta; class Magnoliopsida; order Asterales; family Asteraceae; genus Tanacetum; species Tanacetum coccineum. The sequence continues at coordinate 40,156 of BQNB010031789.1, read as the reverse complement.
TTTATGCTATATGCCTATTTTCTAGTCTTGTAATATTCATACTCTTCAAGTATGAACTTAATCTATTATGAATGATCTTTTATTATTAAGAGGAATGTGTATCCATTATGGCTTATATGGCTATTTCCATTCTTTCTCTACATAGCCATGTATATATTTGTCGTAATCATTGCTACTTGCTAGAAATGTTCTCTTGCACTTGTATTTCTAACTTGGTTTTGTAGAAAAATATCGTAAGATCGATCCCTTGATGCCCCAAACGAGGGGAATTAACTATTAAGGGGAGTCTTGGCATCGTTGAATTCTTTCTCTCTACATATCGACGATTAACCTTTTTGGATTCGACAAAAAATGGGAGAAATGGATTAAAACTCATTAATAACTTGAAATTTTTATTTTTATTCAAAATGAGTTTATATTTTGTCATCATAAAAAAATGGGAGATTGTTAATACAAACAATGCTTAAAAATGTTATTTATATTTTTCAACTCCTCTACGTTTTGAACATGACAAAATGTAAAAACATTCACGATAAAAATAAACGTTTACATGTTATTAATCATAAACTTCTATTTCGACATAAATCACTTAAGGTATGGATAAACAAATCATTAAGATTAATTAGTTATTAATCCATCACATTTCTACAAAACTATATTTTTACATAATTACATAAAATAAGTTTTGTTATACAAAAATAATGTTTTATTTTAAAACATAAATTTGAAATTCAAATTTTCCCCACCAAAACCAAATATAACTCACCAGGATAAACCTTCCCCATAAAAGGATAAAAATCAAAGCGCCAGTCTAGGGGCGGCTCCTTAAGTGGATAGGCGGTCCCCAGATATATTTGGGACCGCCGAGACCGCCACCAGCTAACCGTTGGGGATTCTTGGCTATAAATATTGCACTATTCTTAGCAGAAAAACAGACCTCTTTGCATGATTTTTCTAGTCTTCTTTCTCTCTCTAAACCTTCATTCTCTCACTAACTATCTTGATCACTAACATAGTTTAATCTTGTTTCAAGTGATAAAATCTCATCTTCTATCTTCTTCATTCTTCTATCAAGCGCAAGAGAAGAACACTCGTATTCGCCAAGAAACGAAGTGTTATAGATTAGTGATTTCTCATCTCTTCTTCTAAGATTCAAAACTCTATTTTGAATATCTTATGTGATTGTGTAAATCGGATTGTGTGTAAATCCGATAGTGTAGATCTTGTGATTGGGTATCACTTGTGTATGTGGTAGATTGGTTCTAGCTAAGATTAGGCTCGGAAAATAACGTAAGTGACGTGTAAACGGTTTTCTCCGCCTGAAGGGAGCTTGTTGACATACTGAAATCTCAAGTCAGATACTCGGGGAGTGAAGTAGTGCGAAGAAGAGCTTCGTAGCCAAACCACTATAAATCTTGGTGTCTTGGTTTGATCGTTCTTTCTTTTATCTCTTTATATTGCTTGTGTAGATATTACAATTAGATAGTTATTGTGATTGGTTGAACATATACTCAAATCTAACAATTTTAGAACTAAAATTTTAAAATGCCAGTTAACTTGTAAACTATTCACCCCCCCCCCTTTAGTTTCCACACTCTCTTCTCGCTGTTTGAAGATAGCATTTTCGAACATCTCCATTCTTTCAGTGTGTGCTACCATGTAGTCTCGTACTCGAGCCTCGAAATTCTCTCCTAGTACTTCAGGCTGAGGGTTTGGACGGACACTTTCACGAAAAGTGAAAGAATTTTGCCATGGTGGCTCATTAGGTTTCGTGGATGGGGGTTTAAGGAAATTGCTTCATTATATGCTTGAGGAACGTTTGTTGAGCTTGCTCTAAGCACTAGTTTTGGTCCTTTTAACAAGAAGTTGATTTGGTCTTCAAGCTCAAGCAGTCGCCGGTCGGACATTTTTGATGCATTTGGAGAAACAGAGATTGCCTTGACCGGTTTAGTAGAGTCTTTTGAATCATTCCAGCCCTCATGGTCATAGAGAGCAAGTTTCTCAATGATTTCCCAAGATTCATCAGTGTTTTTTATCATGGAGTTTGCCGCCGGTAGCGCGGTCAATCTCGCACTTAAGATGAAAGGAGACATAATCATAGAAAATTTGGATTTGAAGCCAGCAATCAATGCCATGATGAGGGACTTTTTAGAGTAAGTAATTGAAACGAGTCCATGCTTTAGGAAGAGACTCTCCTTGATGTTGTTGGAACATCAAGATGTCATTGCGGAGTTTTGCATTCCTTTCCGGCAGAAAGAATTGAGTAAGGAAACGAGTAGTAAGATCCTTCCATGTGGAGATGGATCCTACTGGAAGACGTTCAAGCCAGTTGCTAGCTTGATCGCGAAGGAAAAATTGAAATAAACTCAGATGCGTTCTTTCCCTATTTGCAACATCAAGGTCAAGTGAGTCCACAAGTTTTAAGAAATTCTTAAGATGTTGGTTTGGATCCTTAGACCGAAGTCCGCGGAATGAGCATCCGTTTTGCACCAATCGGATGGTTTCGGATCGCAGAGTTACCACATTGTTCCTTTTGGGGAGCTCAATGGTGTTTCGATAGCCCTCGTGGCTAGGTTTGGAGTAATCACCAAGAGTACGAATAGGATTTTCGTCTCTCGTAGAGGTCAATGAAATGGGATTACAAAACAGATAACATGAAGAAAAGATAGACTACGAGAAAGCTAATTTACTGAAAATAAAATCTCACTTGATAGGAATAAAGCGAGTAGACCTAAGTTGAACAATGATCGAAACATAACTATTTCCCAGAAACGGCGCCAAAAACTTGATGTGTTCGGTCATTGTAGGACTTCAACAAGAAGTTTTACAACTCCCTAGACAGTGTACCTGACCGTTGTAGTATAGTATAGGCAAGACTCGGGGGTTGCCATCGTTCTCTAGGGGAATAGGTTGGGAAGGCTCGAAAAGAATCTAACAAAGGCCTACGGGGTGGAGAGAAGATTCTTTTTGAATTTTTATATTTTTATAAAAGCAGGTAATATCATTGGTTAAGAGGTTGGTTGGTTTTTAACTAATCAAACTAATAATAAATCTAAACTACTTTGGTGATAACTTATATGGTAAATGAACATATTTACTTAATCATGCACTACTCCTTAGTTTGCTTCTCCTAATCCTGTTGCTTTGTCACACTTGTGATGATCTGTGTAAGTATTTCCTACGTCATGAACTAATTACACGAACCCGCCGTCTACATAATATTCCGTTAAGGCAACGCACAAGCAAAGTAGTATAAAGACTATTACAAGGCTCATAAGAGTATATTACATGCAATTAAAATATCTTAAGTGTGATCAAACATATTAGGGGTAAGGTAGTATGAAGACAGTTACCGATGGTATCCTTTCTTCACACTCGTGTTTCCTTAGACGTCTATGCCAATTTAATATCTTATGGATAGTTTTTTAAAGCCTAACACGCACATCCATCAGAAGAAGCAACATTAAAAGGATCTACAAACTAAGTTTATTGCAATCATAAGTAAATACTAATAGATCTAGCCTTGCATGGTAAATGACTAGGTCCTTTAGTATATATAATATATAATATAAATATATAACTAAAATACCCAAAATCAATAATAGAAGAGTGATAGTATTCCAAGAGAGTTTTAAGAAGGAAATTACTTTTACCTAAAGTAAAAGTCCCAAAAAACCATCTCGGGTCGTTTCCCAACGAGGCGTGAATTGAAAATCAAGGTTACGTTTATGGAACAATGCTTGAATATCACAAATTGGATTTGGTTTTCTAATTCTACAGGAAAAAGCAATTAAAGGGCACACAAAACTAAAAACGAAATCAAATAAGAATTTAAACCGTTAACGGGATCGTAAAAACGCGTACTAGAAACCTAAAATATGAAATTTTAACCCTACAAATTCAAATTTAATTTTTAACCGTCCTAAATGATAAAGGAAAATTTTAGAAAAAAGAATTATATTTTTTTGACTTTTATTTAATTTATTATGAATTAAAAACAATTTTAATCTAAAAAATTAATTAAAAATACTAAACTAATTTGTAAAAATCTATAAAAATTACAGAAAGTACTTTTAACTATGTAGAATCTATGAAAATTAAAATCTAGAAAATAGCTAAACGGGATAAGCAGTTAAAAAGAAAAATAAGCCTAATAAGCAAAATGGACAAAAAGGGGTTAAATAATAAATGGTGTAAAGGTATGACAGGTGAAAGTCCCAAGGGCAGTTGGTTGATGTGTGTGTGTTAAATACGTATAAGGGTTAAGGTTGAGGTCAGGGGTTCGAGCCTTGCTCACCCCTGGCTTCCTTAAACCCTTATATGTTTTTATTTTTCGAAATTTCTTTTTGAAAAATTCTTTAAGACTTGAAAATAAGTAACTTTTGTGAAATAACTTTTTATAAAAACCTAAAATAAGCTAGAAATAAGCTCTAAAAGGGTGACAGATTACTTAGTTTTAAGCTAAGTGAGTTTTAACTAACTCTTTGCTATCTAAAAGACTCAATAAACTAAGACAAGAATCAGATAAGCTAAAAGAGGTATTAAGCTATACCAATTAAGCAACTAAACCTAGAAATAAGCTAAAAAAGCCAAGATAAAAAGCATGAAAAGGCAAAAAGACAGTTTGCTCTTAAAAGCTTAAAGGCATTAAACTCAAATATGCAAATAAACTTCTAAAAGCTTAATCCTAAGGTCAAATTAGCTACAAAAACTCTAAACCTAACCTAATAAGCAATCCTAAACTAAATTTAAGCAAATCCAAATAGCCATAAGCTTAGAAATAAAATAAGCAATATTGCCCAAAAAGAGTACTTAAACAACCTAATGTGGCACTTTTGGGCTTAATTTTAAGCCCCAAATCAGTTCCTTATAGCTTAAAGACCACAAGGACTATCAAGCTTGTCATATAAGCTACAAGAATAAGCCAAGAAAAAGCAGTTTGAAACACATATAAGCTATGAAAAAGCTAAGACTAAAAAGCTGTTTGGCCTATGCAAACTCAGTATGTACTGAGTTTTTTCAATGTTTTCTAAAAGACAAAAGGGCTTTTTGTAGCCCTAATTTAAGCTAGGAAAAGGGTTTTTAAAAACGAATGAGCACAAACATATCAAGCTTGTAGCTTAATAAGCTTGTGCTTTGATTTTTAGAACCTTAAAACTAATTTATTCTTATCTAGTTTTGCTGATGAAAATGAGACTTTTTAAACTCTTTTGAAAATGAAACTTTATGACTAAGACAGAAATGGACTTAAACCTTCAATACATTTGCAAAACTACTCTAACTTGAAACTACTGCATTAAGGACTTAAAACAAAGATGAGAATAACTTTAACAAGCTACTAAACAAGATCTAACCCTATAAGCTGAAATATGAAACTTAACAACCACAAATTCAAACCATGGTTAAATTGAACTTATCATTTGAGATTTAAACAATAAAAACTTATAGAAACTAACTTTTAGACCTAATACAAGCTTGTTGAAACTGATTAGAGAGCCCAAAACAGTTTATACCTAAAATGACCCATTTTAAAACCTTGTTCCAAACACTCCTTTAAGATATAAAATTCCATTTTAAGCTTATATAAAACTGAGTTAACCTTAGATTTTTGAAACCAGGTTATAAACTAAGTATATTAAGACCTAATAAGCAAAATCCTAAGGAAAATAAGCACTAAACAGAAAGCTAAGCTAATATGACTACTAATGGGCAGATTTTAAGAAAACTCAAACTAAACATTTATAAGCTATAAACTAAGTACATTAAGCTAAACTAAGGCAGAATGAACACAAATAAGCAACATTAAGCAATAATAAGCAGATAAGCAGATAATAAGCATAAATAAGCAAATGAACAGTAAATAAGCTAAAAATGAAAATGAGAGTGTACCTTAGTCCTTTGCTTAAACAAGGACAGAAATGCTCAAAAGAGCTTATTCTACTAGCTCTAGCTTATCAGAGATAAGCTAGTAAACCCATAAGCCCTTCCAAATTTGGCTTATCATCCATAAAGCTTAAAACCATAAAACTTTGAGTGTATGAAACAGAACTTAGTGACTTATAAGAACTTAAAGAGCTTATAAAAATTTGACTTGGAAACAGTTTTTAACATAAAAAGCATAAGAGTAAAACAAGGTAAACGTAAAACATTAAAACTGAAATTTCATTAAAACTTAAAAGATTACAAGGCTTTGAAAAGTAAAGTACAATTTAAAGTAAAAGTAAGCAGTAAATAAAACTGATAAAATAAAACTACACTACTCCTAAAACTATATTACACTAGATGTCCTTCAATGAAGAAATAAGCTTCATATAAATAGCCGAATACAAGCTCTCAGTTGTGCTTGTTGTGTTTGTTGTGTGAGGAGAGTGAAACCATCATCATAGCCATCCAATTTTTCTTGTTCACCAAGCCTTGAAATCACGGCCCTAGATCCATTTTCCTGTAACTTTGTCCAATCAAATAAAAGAGGATTGCCAAGGTGGATATGTCTGTTTATGAAGTAGGGTCGAAGGTGAGGTTCATTTGGGGTGTGATGTTGTTTTGTCGTGGTGCAGGGAGGGAGGAAAGTGAATGGTGAACAATAATTTAGGCGAGAAAGGGTTTTAGGTTTATAGTGGGGTTAACGGTTAAGGAAAAAGGATGTGGGGTGTAAAGGGTTTAAGGTTATAGGGACTAAATGTGTTAGTCCTAAGGACTAACAGTGTTAGTCCTTAAGGACTAACAATGTAAAAGGGTTATAAGGTGAGGGCTAACAGGCTGTTAAGCTTGATTTGGGCTTTGGTTATTTGGGCTTATGTTATAAAGGTTGGGCCAGATTTAATTTAAATAGGATTTTGGACTTTTGATCATTAAATAAGCATATTGGGCTGATCCGGCCCATTAAGTGGGGTACGGATTGGCCCGATAAGATTTCTTTGGTTTTGTCTTCGGCTTTAACTTGTTGACTTTTTGTGTTGACTTTGACTTTGACTTTGATTTTTTAACGCTTTTCCATTTCGTGCTCGGTTTTGTCCGTTTTGGCTAGATTTTTGCCCTTTTCTGAATATCCGTTACCTGCATTTCATAAATAGCAAAACACACATATTCTTTGGTATTTTATGTCCGGTTTTAGTCATTTAAGCTCGTTTTTATAGGTAAAAGGTATGTGTAATTAAGCACATACCATACACCAACGGGGAGTCCAGTCCTAAATAGATCTATTCACAGCATTCGCGCTTACCCCGACGAGTAATTAACGATTCATGATAGTGGGGACTTAATGGCAAAAGTAGGGACTTAGGCAATAATGTATCATGATAGCATACAGAAAAATACTTGGATTCATGGTTTATAGCATGTATCCCCCTCGCGGGGTTATGAAAACATTTAAAAGAATGAATGCGAGGCTATGAACTTACCTTAATAGTACAAGGAAATCTGATTGATGGAAAAAGTATATGAAATGAAAGTAACGGCTTCGTCACACAACCTGGGTAATATGCCAAGTCTTAGTTTGATTGGATATGTTTTATGTCATAATGAAATATCACTTTGATTGGATTTATTATGGAAATATTGTATCACTGTTCGGGCCATCATAATTCAGAGATAATATAGTAAATGTTCGAGGAGCCAGGACACTTTAAATCGTAAATCCAGCAAACTCGTCAAAACGTATACCAAATGAAAGCCCTTATATGAAGCTCCCTAGTAATGTGATACATTATAGTTTTAAGTTTCTTCAAAAGCTAGAATAATTTTTATATATTTTTATAATTAATATAAAAATATAATATTTTATAAGTTTACAAAATTGGCAATATATACCCCTAGTTTATAAACTTTTACAAGTTTAGTCCTTTATATATAAAGTATATATAATTTAAACCTTTAACTTTGAAACTTGTCAAAATAGGTTCTTTTAGTTATAACTTTAAGAAAATGACATTTTCAGCCCCTTTAGTTATAAATTTCAAAAAGTTACAATATATACCCCTATGCATGGAAACTTTTGCAAAACAAGTCTAAAAAAGCCATGCAAGGTTATTTTAAAATTCAAAATGATATTTGCAGGTTATAGCTTATTAGTATAACTTGCATGGAATTACTTCTTTTGCAAAAACAAAGTCCAAAATGCCATGCAAGAGTTATTTTAAGATTCCAAAGGATATTTATAGTTAAAGCTTATTATATAAGCGAAAATAAGATGTTTTCTTGACAAAACAAGAAATTTTGTAAAAAGAATCTTTACTTAGAAATCAAACGGGTCATTTTTAGGGTTTTTATTAAAAACCCAATGGGTTTTGAGGTTCAAACTTAAAAACAAGAGATTCATACATGGATCTTACAGAGAGTATTATGAAACTTTATTGAGTATAGAATATAAGCTTATATGACCAATATCTTAGGTTACTTGAGCTAAAATGGGTCAAAATAGGGTTTCGAGGGTTTCAGTCACGCCTATAACGACTTCAAGAGCTTTGATGTTCTTTCTTGAGCTTGGCATTCTATTCTGAGCTAGGGACTCTCCTTGAGATCATTCTATTCTGCTATGTGAATGATAGACTCCATTTGAGGGTATGAAATGGAAGATGTGTGGATGAAATGAAATAAAATGGGTGTTCGTCTCATTTATAGCCTTGCAAGGAGCCTTAGTGCCCAACTTAACATCATATTGATTAGTGTCAAGGCTACCTTATCTGAATCTGGAAGCCTAAATGATGAGGACGTGAAGAGCCAGAAGGTAACATTGCAAGAGGTGGAAGTGTTTTTGGTGTTTGGTGTGGTTCAGCTAGAAAAAGGATAGACCAAGGCGAGGTGACAAGGCCTTCCTTGAGTGAACCAGTATTGAGTCTTTAAGGTCTTGTAAGCTACCTATGAGCATATAGTTAGCTTAGTCATAAAATGGTGTTAGAGGAGTTCTTGGTTGGTTTCTAAATGGGAGAAATGGAGGAAAGAAATGCTTGTATCGGTTTGAATAGGGTTCATTTAGTGTTTAGGGTTTAAATTTGAGTTAGGGCTTTGGGTTAGGTATAGTTAGAGGTTAGTATTATGTTTTTAGTTGTTTAGGATTATGTTTATGGCTGAGTTTAGGTTTTCAAGGTTTAGTTATTAAGTTATAAGTGAAATGAAGGTTAGGAGTTTTGTATTTTATGGTTTTAGGTTTAAAAACGATCTGGATTAGGGTAAGATTAGGGAATGAAATCAAAAAATAAGGGATTTAGAGTCATGAATTAAGTACTACTTGTACCTTGTGCTAAAGTGGTGTAAATTTAAAACATGGGATTTTTTTTTTTTTATGTATGTTTTTTTTTTTTAGTTAGGACTAAATGACCTAATTAGAGGCTGGATTAGTTATTATTGAGCTTGTATTTAAGCTTTAAAGATTTGATACATGGACTTGAAGGGGAACATGTGATTATCAAATAGTTGAGCATTGTACTCTTTACATATGTTTGAGAAGGCTTACAATTCATTTTATATGTATACATTACATATAATTAGGTTTATTTGATGTAAACGTTACGATTACAATGCTTAGAGTTTTAATAACGTTTATAGAAAAGTACCTTAAATGGTAAATATGTATATAGTAAAAATGATATTAAGATATAGAACTTGACATCTAGAACGTTTACATGATATAAACATAGATGCACGTGCCGTAAAGAGGTTGCGTGAGCTTGGTTACTTTAGATGACTGCATAGTATTACGTTGCATAATGATAGATAAACAAAAAAAATTCCTATAAAATGTGATATATTTATAAAAGCATGGATATGTACATTGCATCTAATTTAATAGACGGAAAATTACATTGATGAAAATTACGGTCTCGATTATAGCCCACCTTGATGGTGTGTTGTGTTAACCCTTATTGACTTCTTGTTCTCGAAATTGGTTCATGAGATCCAAGCATACACAGTGTTTTTACGTTTTATGGCATTGCGCAATAGTCTCCTCTGCTTGTGTGTTTGTTTGCTTTTATATTGTTTGGAATGTATATAAGTGGTAAATGTTTTTATAAAACTAAAAATTTAACACAAACCAATTTTAGATACTAAATCTTTAATTTAGTTTGTAGTTTAAATATTATTTGAAACTAAATCTTTGTTTTTAATAAATAACGCTTAATTTGTTATGCATGTTATTTAATTTATGTATTGTCCAACTAATATTTATTCCACTTAGGTTATATATTAGTCTTTAATGGGACAACTTGACACACATAAAAGTAAAACAATGATTAGACTTAAGTTAAAAATGGTTTTTAACTTGTGCTACGAAGGATGAATGCATGCTTCCTTGTACACACTTTTGATCACATATTCATCAAAATTTATACCCGTCACAAATTTAAGTCATGTCGTCCAATTGTTGAGATCACTTGCAATTACTTTTCACTCTGCGTGAGACGTAGGTGAATTGTAACCCAAGGTGATTATTCTCTATGCGTGAGACCTAGATATATTTTCACATGTTCTCACATTGGATGACTTAATCGAGTTAAGCAGGTGAGACCTTAAGCCGAGGCAAGGATGGGACTAAACATGCCAGCTTGACATTAGTAGCTCGTTCACTAGTGTCATGAGTCCCATACGGTCTAAGAATTGCACATGTCTTGCAATTGGTGAACGTCACCTACCTATTGAATCTACCATTGCTAGCAGATCAACTGATGTGATGGTGGAACCTCAATGAGGATCTTAGCCTTTTCGTAAAATTAATTGTTTTAATATTGTAAACTTGGGTAGTTAATTTTAAAAGGATAATTATCAAAAATACTAAAATGAACTTTGTAATTTTTATTAATGACATTTATGCAACACAAACCGTAAAAAAAATTTGTTTCCTTTCCTTGTTAGAGGAAGACAAACTAAGTCTTCTTTCCTTGTAAGAAAAAGACTTATTCCTACCCTTTCTACTTGTACGAGAAAGCTATAATAGGAACACTTGATTTTTCCAATCCTAATCAAACTTAAAGCATACTTACTCGAGAAATTGTTTTATCTTGTAAAAGTCTAACGGTTAAGTACGTTTGATGACTAGAGAACATGTATTCTATAGCCACCAAATGATACATCTTGAAGCGTCAAGACATAGTATGAGTTTTAACAATTAGAAATGGAAATCTCAATAAATCATGAAAGAGAAAAGGAAAGTAATAGCATGTTTTCTAGTAGTTTTTTCTAACTTATATTTTCCTAAGATTTACACACCCTTGAGTGCCTTCTTGCTAGCTCGGCCGTGCCGCTCTGCAGCATTCAAAACTTTCAAGTTAAAGTATGGCATTGATGGCTAGTCCATCATATATAGTAGAAATTGATGCACTCCCTTGAATATTTAAGTACATGTTTACTAGTCCTTAAGGCTCAAATTAGTGATAATGTGTAGATATTCAAAGAGTAGAAAAGTAAATAAATTGCTACTTGCATTTCATTGGCATAGACACACATTTAATGTTGTCTTATCCAGTGGGAGCAATACATTTTACTACTAATATAGACGCACATGTAATGTTGTCTAAATTTAGTGGGAGCTATGAGCTTATCACCTTGTAAGTGACCTATTTTATTTCTAGCTGGTCTTGAAATATACGTTATCTTTTCAATACGTATACATCATAGTTTTATAAGAATTATAGCATATCATTCTATTAGATAACTTGTTGCTTTTCTGATGTCGCTGCCTAAAAGTTATCTATACAATGTTTATGCATGATTACTTATTAAACAATAAAGTTCTAAATATACTTATAATGAAAATGTGATTTTAGTTTTGACTTAAATCATATCATATCTGTGACATTGTCATATTATTAATACAAACAAACGGAAGCGTGGTGGACTCACAACCCACTAATCTCAGGATCGTAACGTGACTCATAATATGCTCACTTATTTGTATAAATGCTTGATGTTGTACCGTGCACAAGTGGGAGAAATCTTAATTGTGTGCAAGGTACAACACATAACAGTATGACTAATGGTTTTTCTTAACCGCATGGTAAGAAAGCTAATATTCTACTAGGACTTATACACCATGATGTATGTTGCCCTACTTAGAACTAGTGTCAAGAAATAATGAATACCTACTTCATCATATTCACTAAAAGGTTTAGCCAATATTACTGTGTAAGAAGTATGTAATTAACTTGAAACCAAGAGTCAGCGTTCAATAATACTTTATTTAATATGTTTATTTCTTCTTGTAAAGACATAAACATCAGGTCCTTGAACTATTCAAAGACTTATAAAGTATGTAATTGAATTGTCATGTCTCAGAGTCACGACATGTACATGAAGTCATTTAAGTGTTCAAGTACTTATAACGTAAAGTTAGCGATTAACGTGTTATGTCTTCTTCTTAAGACATGTACATAAAATCCTTGAACTTCTCTAACACTTGTACGTTATAGCATGCAATTGGCTTGAAATTACTATTAATGCTATTATGTTTGAACAAATTGGCAAGTATGTGAGCCAAAGGGTATTAGGTTATCTAAAGAATTATGATACTGTCTCATAATCCCATTACTCATAGAATACCACATCGTTGTGGCATGTCTGCTATTTAAAATCAAACTCTATTGATATTGTTCGATTTTTGATAACTTTAACTACCCTACCTCTAATCTTATCATGGTTAACAAAATTAAGTAAATCACATATTTACTCAATAAGGTTCCAACCAAGAAGGTAACTAAGACACCATCAGGTTATGGAATGGGAAGACTCCCATTAAGTCTTAACTGAAGTTTTGAATTTGTTGAGACCACGTTAAGCATGCTATTAGAAAACTAGAGTCAAGAACTGTTAGCATATATTATACCTCCCAAACAAGAACAATGTTATTGTTGCTCGACTTGCTGCATTTTTAGAGATAGTCTCCTCTTACAAGAAGCAAATGGGAACATCTATTTTGGAGAAAGTCTCTTCTTACACAACCTTCTAAATGCATAAGCTAATGACATAATGAATGTTAAGATGTAGTCCATGAAAGAAAATCATTTTTGGAATTTGATTGATCTTTCACCAATCGGTATGACTGAGAGGTTAAATTGGTTCTTCTAGGAGAAGACTAATATGGATAAAGATGTACACACATTTAAACTCAAGCCTTGTTATAAGGGTTTTACTTATACTCAAGCGATTGACTATGATTAAAGCTTCTTTTCCTTGCATGCGTTAAATGAATAAAGATATTAATTACCATATTTGATTTCATGAATATGAAATATGGCAATTGGATGTCAAAACTCCTTCTTGAATGATTACCTTTGCGAGGACATTGTGTAATCATAAGGATTTATGAATCCAAATAATCTTTAGAAAGTATGCAAGTTGTATGCATCCAAGTATGGATTAGAGCATGCATCTAGGAGCTGGAATCTTAAGTTTAAATCAATAATTTGATTTTGATTGAAACAAAGATAACTCCTAAGTACACCTTAAAGCTAGTCGGAGCATTATGTTTTGTCTCTCTTATATCTCATATGTTGTCAACATATTGGAAATAATTTTTCACCTAAGCTAGATTTTAACCCTTAGTTTGGAATAATATTTCTATCAAGAAATATAAGAAATAAAACACACAACCATAGAACATATATTTATTAGGATAAACATACGAAATAAAACATACAACCTTGGAACATATATTTATAAGGATAAACATACGCGATTAATAAGTCTAACATAATATGACACATCATTGAGCAAGACTTAAAGTTTTATCTCACCTGATAAGATTGAACACATGTATGAAAACGTTTAGTTTAGCTAAAGGTTTCATTATGTATGTTATGATATGTATTAGACTAATTATAACGCTTGCATGAATGCAAGATGAACCGATAATCATAGTAACTAAGTGAAAGTCATTAGACTACTATTAAAAGAACATTCTAAAAGGCTTGTAAAGGATTAAAGACATGTTCATCGTTTACAGATTTTTAATAATAAGATTAGTGTTGAATTTATACACTAATGCTTATTTTGATTGAGATGATACTCAATTCTAGTTGTGGTAGGATTTCATTATAAATGATAATACTGCTAACTAGACATGCTTGATTGAAAGCATTGTTGCAATATTCATTAAAGAACAAGAATACTTCACAGTTTGGGTTTCATTATAAATAAGTTTAGTAATCTTAAAATATCAAATAAAATAATAATATAGTTAAAAATGTTTTATTTTAGTATAGACATAAATTTGAATTTTTATGTAGTTTCTTGTTCCGTTAAATGTAAATATAACTCGTAAATTTGGGTTTTATGCAAACTTTTTTAAGAAATATGTAATAACTTATAAAAATAAGTTTATTAAAAATGATTTGGGATAATTAAACATAAAATTTAATTATTTCCGTGCCGGTACGCGTTGTGTGATGTTTTTCGTTGTTTGCGGGATGACTTCCTGGTAAATAGTTTAAAGTGAACATAAATGTTTAAAAAGTAATAATTCAAGCATAAAGTGAATTATTAACTTAGAAAATTATCAGTTGACAACCGTTAGCACTGTAACTGTTTTGCATACAGTAAAAGTCAACAACCATCAAAATCTGAGTTGTGCTATACAAATTTAATGAGATAGTAATATGAAAATATAAAGTCATAGTATTATGGAGTACTATAACTTAGGGAAAATCACTGGTTATCACAGTCTTACCCCCTTAAGAGAATTCCATTCCGAAATTCAACTCGAATTATCAGATGATATGGTGTAAGAGGAAGAGGTAAGGGCGTTTAGCACGATATACGGTTCCTTTTTATTCGCTTGGTTTCTCGAAAGAGTTTCTACTGGTTTTCCTAGCATGGTGTAGTCTAATCGTTGGCTTGGATATCTATCAGAGGGGGTGATGAATGTTTCATCAGGGAGACGTTGTCAATTATCTAATGTTTTTAGGTCGTCGGCTTTCCTGGTAGTCTGAAGCATGAAATCCGGGTCGGGTGTGCAATGGTGATCTAGTTTGTGTCGTGTCCTTGCGATGCTTTAAGTAGTCTACTGGTGACGTCTACAATGTCTTGCTCTCGTCAAAGTTGCTTAACTTTCCTAACGAGAGATTCATTTGGTTCTTCCATATCATGAAATCAATCATCAAACTAATTTCCTATGGGGTGACAACTAGTTAATCGTCGGCTAGGCTTTACTTAGGGTTCATCATATGCCAACCACTAAAATCTAAAGGGTGTTCGTAGGTCAAGGTGACAAATTTCGCTAACGAAACTGCTAGTCCAGTGTAACGACTTAGTCTTACTATATTAGAATCAACATTTTTTTCTTTTCTTATTGTAAAAGTCTAACGCTTGTACTTAGAATTCAATGGAGGTCAATTTTATCACGAAAGAATTAGAAGTCAAATCAGGACTCAATGTTGTGGTCATAACATATGTGGCGTGGTCAAATACTACTAGAAGTTGAAATCATGGCATTTCAATCTAAGCTTATCCTACTAAGTGAAGAGGAGTGTCAGTCTAAAGTAACTATCAGGCGGCTATATTGGCGAGGGTAAGCTTTCTTGTCCTTGAGCAAAATTATCATAAACGTTAAGTTAAGTATCAACTTTGAATCTAACTTAACTCCACAACTCAATCAAACAAGAATTGTCATGAAATTAAGCTAAGCATCAAGTTGTTATTACAAACTTAATGTTTTTGAAAAGTTTGCTCAATTTTGGGTTCGTTCACAACAAATGAATGGGTATCTATCTAAACGTAACTCGTAAATTCGCGTTTTATGCAAACGTTTTTAAGAAATATGTAATAACTTATAAAAATAAGTTTATTGAAATGATTTAGGATAATTAAACATAAAATTTAATTATTGTCATGTCGGTACGCGTTGTGTGAGGTTTTTCGTTGTTTGCGGGGTGATTTCTCGACAAATAGTTTAAAGTGAACATAAATGTTTAAAAAGTAATAATTCAAGCATAAAATGAATTATTAACTTATAAAATTATCAGTTGACAACCTTTATGATGATATCACGAATCAAGACCTAGATAAGTTTCTAAGAAAGAAATAGAGAGAGAAAGGATGGTTGACACTTGTAGAGAGAGAAAGAGAGAATAACATAGAAAAGGTGTTCTTACAGATGACCAACACCCTCTCTAAGGCATGGAGAGGGATTATATACTTCCACATATGGACGGCAAGCCCATGGACTTCGTCCAACTAGCTTACACGTAACCGAACGATTGACTACGAGCTACTATACACTATTTTGGAAGTGACCGAGTATTTTCTCGATTCCTAACGATCTCCCCCCTAAGGGAGGTCACTCCAAGTTACAAAACTTTAATCCTTGCATTCTACGAATGTGTTGGGATTAAAAGTCTTCTTGATGTTGTTTGAATTACTGCTGCTCATATTTTTGTTAATGTTGCTCAGCTGGAGTTAGTACTGCTAGTGAAGATTTAGTGCTGCTCATGGACTTCATAGAAAATATTCTAAGTAGTTACTACTTCTAGTGATAAGTTACTACTGCTAGTACAAAGTTAAGACTGCTCAGTTGAAGTTAATGCTGCTATTACAAAGTTACTACTGCTAGTACAAACACTGCTTAAAGTTAATGCTTCTGAAGAGTTACTACTGCTCAAGAAAATATTCTAAGTAGTTAGTACTGCTAGTAGTAAGTTAGTACTGCTAGTGTAAGTTAGTACTGTTTGTTAGTACTGCTTATGTGATATGTATTAGTTGTTTATAGAAAAGATTTTATATACTTAGGAAAGTATTGTAAGCCGAGTAGAACTCCTTGGTGTATAAAAGGAGGTCATAGGGCATAGAGATTGATATACCAATACCAATATACGTACCAAAAACCAAAAATCAATCTTAGTCGTATCTTTTATAGCTTCAAGGTCTTTGTAACCCTAATACTTTGAGAGTATTCGTATTATTATCATTAATAATATTGGAGCTTATTTATTTTGAATTACTGTTTCATTAATAATTCTTCTTAATATTAAAGATTAGATTCCGCATAATCTTTAATACATTCAAACAAAGCTTTTACTATAGTTGTGTTAGATTTATCTAATATAAATAATCCTCAAACAAGCTTAAGGAATTTGATCATTTAAAGTGGGATCAACAAGTGGTATCAGAGATTGTTAAGAAGCTTTGAAAGAAAAGAACCTGTTTTTATACACAAGATCTATTTTTAAAAGATATGGATCAAGATTCTGCACACATGGTGGCTGCATCCAAAGTTCCCATGCTCAAACCTGGTGAGTATGAGATCTAGAGGATGAGGATTGAACAATATATCCAGATGATAGCCTATGCATTGTGGGAAGTCATAGAGAATGGTGCAACCTTGCCAAAAACAAGAATTGTGAAAGGTGTTGTGACAGTGATGCCTATTACAACTGCTGAAGAAAATGCTTAGAGAAGATTGGAGGTAAAAGCTAAAGTACTTTAATGATGGGCATTCCTAATGAACATCAATTAAAGTTTAACTCTATAAAGGATGCTAAGAAGTTGATGAAAGCTGTTGAAAAGAGATTTGGTGGGAATGCAACTACAAAGAAGACTCAAAGGAATCTATTAAAGCATCAATATGAAAACTTCAATGCTCTAAGCTCAGAGATGCTTGATCAAACATTTGATAGGCTTCAAAAGCTTGTGAGTCAGTTGGAGCTTTTGGATGAGAAGCTTTCACAAGAAGATGTTAATTAAAAGTTATTAAGAAGTTTGTCACCTGAGTGGAACACACATGCTGTTCTATGGAGGAATAAAGCTAATTTGGATACAATAAGAATGGATGATCTCTACAACAACCTCAAGGTGTATGAACCAAAAGTTAAATGGATGTCTATCTCAAGTTCAAGCACACAAAACATGGCTTTTGTGTCCTTTTCAAATAACAACACTAGCAGCACTAATGAAGCAGTTAATACTGCTCTTAGAGTTTCTACTGCTAGAACTTAAGTTAATGCTGCTAACTTTACAAATATTGATAACTTAAGTGATGTTGTTATTTGTTCATTCTTTGCTAGTCAACCAAATAGTCCTTAACTTGTACATGAGGATTTGCAATTAAAATTCCTATACAGATGCATAGAAGAGATGGATATTAAGGACATTGGAATATGGCAATGTTGACTATAGGGCTAGAAGGTTTTTTTTTGAAGAAAATACAGAAGAGAAAGCTTACTTTATTATGGGCATTGAGATATTGGTTTTGCCAAGTCCAAAGAGTAGTGGGCTCCAACTGCCATAAGAAGAGAGGACATGTTGCTAAGGAGTGTAGTTCTCCAATGAAATCAAGACCACATGAACAAGGATGCTCAAAAAGGAGTGTGCTTGAAGAAAACATTTCTTCCATCTGGCTTTGGTGTCCATGTGATTGGTCTTGGTGGATATGACTGGAGGTGATTCAAGCAGAGGAAAGGGCTTAATTATGCACCAGGACTTTCTCATCTTTAAGTTCTAACTCTGAGAGTATCAAAAAATTCATTTGTTCCAAAATCTTTTTTGGAAAAAAAAATGTTTGAACTTCATGAATCTCAAAATGATCAACTAATTAAAAAGATTTAAAGAATATGGAGTATTGGTTCTTGCTTATAAGTCAGGTTTAGAGTTGTGAAAGAAAGAAAAAATTGAAGTTTATAAAGCAAATAAAGTCTATTTATTTTACAAGATATTATGGGCTTAAAATTTGATAATTATATAGGAAAATAAGCTATAGGACGAGCTTAGGAAGAAAGCTTGAATGAAAAGTTCTCAAAATGAATAAAGATGGCATTCATACTTAATGTAGATAAAATTTTAAACATGCATCTAAATGTTTAAACAAGGCTCATAGAGTGTCTGATAATTGACAATTGCAAGAAAGGTTTAGGTATGAAATTTTATTGCAGTTCCACCTCCCTACACAGGAATTTTCATGCCTCTCAACACCCTGTCTTATATTTACTGGTTGTTGGTTTGTTAATGAGCTGTAGTTGAGACGGTAAAGCTATATCTAGTTATGAAGAACCCTAAGTAAGTTGGAATGAATGTTGATGCCTCCAATTATTGAAGACATGGGTGTGGATGATGAGCAATAGGTTGTATCTCAACCTAAAACTGAAAAGAAAATAATAGGCCTTTGTATGTTAAGAAATAGTTTGTCAAATCACCTAAACAACAAGAAAAAACTAGTAGGGAAAACTATTAAACATGTTGAGCAACATAGGTATAAAAACTTACAGTACAAGAGGTAAATCAATGAAATTTGAACAATATGTTGTCTCAAATACTAGGAAGTTATTTTGAGATGTTAAATAGGCTGTTGTGTCGTGTGGAAGCTTTGATCATTTGCAGGTTGATTGCATTACATCAAAAATAGTTTCAGAATTCTAAAGGATGGTAAAACCTGTTTGGGAACAATGCTCAAAGGGTGAATCATCAAAACTTTGCTAAAAAGACTCACCCCTGTGCTAAAAAGAACATGGTTCCAAGAGCAGTACTAATGAAGTCTAGTATCAATTAATACTGCTAGACAAAATATTTCTATAATAGCAGTATTGGTTAATACAGTAGGACATTAGTTAATATGCTCCACTCAATAAATAACAGTGGAATGCTGCTAGCCAATGTATTCTTTCTAAATACAACACATTCAACTGTTTATGAGGCCCAATAATAAGAAACATATAGCATTTTATAAAATAGGAATATTTATCATTAGGGCATAATATGTTAGGGATAGAAAATTTTAATACTGGGTGAGGCAAAAGTAGTAGTTAATGTTGTTAAGGGAAATAATCTTAATGTTGTTAAGGCCTCAGCTTGTTGGGTTTGGAAACCAAAGCATAAAGTTTTAGACCATGTTTTTAAACACAACAATGCATCAATCACCCTAAAAAAATTGATTATATTGATGCACAAGGCAGATCCAAGTCAGTGATAGCTTGGGTCCCCAAAAGAAACTGATTTTCCTATCTAATGTGCAGGGCAATCCACAAATGGATTTACATGATAAAGGAGTGATTGATAGTGGATGCTCAAGGCACATGACAGGGAACATGTTCTATCTTACAAACTATGAAGAGATAGATGGAGGATATGTTGCTTTTAAAGGGAACCCCAAAGGAGGAAAAATCACAGGTAAAGGTATCATTAAAACTGGTAATCTAGATTTTAAAAATGTGTATTTTGTAAGAGAGTTAAAGTTTAATCTCTTTAGTGTCTCACAAATGTGTGATAAAAAGAATAGTGTTCTTTTTAATGACCCTGAATGTATTGTTTTATCCAAAATTTTAAGTTAGTGATTGAAAGTTCAAGTTTTTTCTTAGATTTCATTGAAAGAAAAATATGGTATAGTGTTGATTTTAAAGAAACAAGTTCCTTAAGGAGGTTTAACCTTGCCTTTTTTTTTGTAAAAGAACATTGATGAATCTAAACTTTGGATAGAAGGCTAGGTCACTTAATTTTAAAATCATGAATAAATTGGTTAAGGGATATCTTGTTGTAAGATTCTTAACTTCCAACTTGTTGAAAAATGATTCATAAACCTGTCATTGCTTGTCAAAAGGGGAAAGCAGTACACGAGCATCCTTGTAAGTCCAAACAAAGAACTAATCAGTCTTCCTTTTCATTTGTTGCATAATGGACTTGTTTGGTACATCTCATTAGTAACAAAGCCTTATGAAGAAAATTTTTTGTTTTTATTGCCTAGTTGTCACAGATGATGTTTACATGGGTTTCTTTCTAGTACTATGGATGAGACTACTAGCATTCTTTTTCCATTATTACTGGGATAGAATCGTTGTAGATCAAAGTTTAAGGTGGATTAGATGTGATAATGGACTGAGTTCAAAAAACAGAGAAGAAATGAATCAATTTGGTGATGATAAAAGGGTTAATTTGAGTCAATTTAGTGTAGCAGAACTCTCAAACAAAATGGTGTTGCTGAAAGGAGGAAATTGGGACACTAAATTGAGGCTGCTAGGACTATGCTAGCTGATTCTAAGTTGCCAACTACTTTTTAGGCAGAAGCAGTTAATACTGCTTGCTATGTGCAAAATAGAGTGTTAGTAGTTAAGCTAAACAAGACCCCGATATGAAAACTTTTTATTGGCTGATACCAACTTTAAGTTTTATAAGACCATTTGGGTATCTTGTTACTATTCTTAATACCATAGATCATTTAGGCAAATTTGATGGTAAGGCCGATGAAGGTTTTTTTATTGGATACTCTTTGAATAGTAAAACCTTTAGAGTATTCAATAATAGAACAAAGATAGTGGAAGAAAACTTGCATATTAGGTTTAGTGAGAGTACACCTAATGCTGTAGGTAGTAGACCAGATTGGCTATTTGATATTGATGCACTAACAAGAACAATGAATTATGAGCTAATTGTTGTAGGTACACAGTCTAATGGTTTTGCAGGTATAAAAGCAAGTGATAATGCAGGTCAAGCTAGAAAGGATATAGAACATGTTAAGGATTACATTTTGCTACCATTATGGATTGCTGATCTACCATATTCTCAAGATCCAAAGAGTTCTCATGATGATGGATCCAAACCTTCAAGTGATGATGGAAAGAAGGTTGATGAAGCTCCAAGACAGGATAGTGAATGTAATGATCAAGAGAAGGAAGATAATGGTAACAGCACTAACAATGTTAATGCTGCTAGCACAAATAAAGTTAATGTTGTTGGTGGAAAAACAAGCATTGAACTTCAGACTGATCCAAATATGCCTGCTTTGGAAGATGATAGCATATTTGACTTCTCAAGAAATGATGAAGATGATGGTGCAATGGCTGACATGAACAATTTAGATACAACAATCCAAGTCAATCCTATTCCAACTACAAGAATTCATAAAGATCACTCTTGATCAAGTGATTAGAGATTTGCAATCAGCTACACAAACAAGAAAGATGTCAAATAAGTTGAAGGATCATGGCGTTTGTTTTGTTACGATCTCAAACAATAGGACAAACATAAAGACTTCAAAATTCTTATTTGGTTGCTTTTTATCACAGGAAGGAACCCAAAAAAGTAATTATGCATTGAGATCAAGCTGGGATAGAGGACTATGCAGGAATAGCTTCTACCATTTCAGTGACACGAATTTTTAGACTTTAGTAGATTTTCCAATAGAAAAGGGCTATAGGCTCTAAATTGGTTTTCAGGAATAAGAGGATGTAAGTGGGTTTGTAATTAGAGATAAAGCAGATTGGTTTGCTCAAGGGTACAATAAGAAGAAGGGATTGACTTGATGAAGTCTTTGCACCATTGTGCAAGAAGTGAAAGCAATTAGGCTGGCTATTTTTATCTTATGCTTCATTTAAATGTTTTGTGTGTATCAAATGATGTAAAAAGTGCCTTTTCTCATGGGAAGATTGTAGAAGAGGTTGTATTATGTCTACACCGGATTTTTGAAGATCCAAATTCCTAATGGAGTATACAAGGTTAAAAAGCAATGTATGAATACATCAAGCTCTTAGAGCTTGTATAAACCTTGTCAGATATTTGTTGTACAATGGGTTTCAAAGAGGGAAAAGTAATAAGACCTTTTTTCATTACAAAGGTACAAATGGTGATATTTTGTTGTGGTTACAAGTTTACTGTGGATGATAATCATCTTAGGTTTCAACAAAGAATGAGCTATGTTAATGATTTGAGAGGAAGTTGATGCTATGAGTATTTCGATGAGTTCTATAGGAGAACTTACATTCTTCTTGGGATTAAAAGTGTAGCAAAAGAAGGATGGCATATTTATTAGTCAAGATAAATATGTTGTTGAAATTTTAAATAAATTTGGGTTTACAAAAGTCAAGACTGCAAGCACACCAATGGAAACTCAAAAGCCTTTGCTTAAGAATGAAGATGGTGAAGAATTGGATGTTCATATGTATAGGTCAATGATTGGTTCATTGATGTATCTTACATCTTTAAGACCTTACATCATGTTTATAGTGTATGCCTGTGCTAGATACCAAAGTCCAATCTACAGGTGTTTATTGTCAGGAATGATTCTTTGTGTTTGCTCTTGTGACTGTAAGCCAAAACTTGGGCAATTTGAACTCGAGGATGTTATCAATTCCTTGGATGTGGATTAATATCATGGCAGTGACTAAGATTACATACTAGTGGTTTGCAAATTCTTTCAATTAAAAGCTATTATGTGGCTGCTTCGGAGTTGCTTTGCTGCTCTCTGACTATTTACTTACGTGCTTTTCCCCCTTGTCACTATGGACAAGTGCTTAGGATTTCAGAATCAACTACTTGATTCTGGGTTTATTTGGCAATACATGATCTTTTTTGACTATAACCATTACTATTTGCATAATTAAATATCCTGTTTTTCATTCAAAAACAAAGTATATAGGGGGGGGGGTAAAACCCCATCAAATAATATCATTTTTTTTTCAGTGATTGCAAATGAAATGAAAATTGATTCATAATGGTCAAAAAATCAATTTGGGACAAGAATGTTGCAGATTTGCTTACAAAAGCTTTTGATGTAAGTAGATTTTAATATTTGATTGCAAGTATTGGAATGCTAAATCCTTAAAGTCTTTTATCTCTTTATGTTTTTGTAAAGTTTTGTATGAATTAGTACTGTTATTCATGTCATTAAAAGTTTTTGCTGTTAAGTATAATTAATACTGCTGGTTATACTTAATACTGTTGAGTTACTACTGTTAGTTATACTTAATACTATTAGGTATAATTAATACTATAATAATTGTGAAAGTTGCTATGGCTTGTGTTTTCTTGGTTTTTGGACTAACATTTTGCAAGAAATGCAAAGAAAAGTGTTAAATTGATGATGGAAAAGCTGTTTAGAATGGAATTAGAGTTAATGCTGGTGACTCAAAGTTAATGCTGCTAGGCATAACTTACTACTGCTGGGTTACTACTACTGGGTGAAAGTTAATGCTGTTGAGGGTATTTTCATAAATACTTTGATTAAGGGTTTCAATCGATCCTTTAATCAATTTTACTCTTTCAAATACTCTCTAACTACAAACCCTAACTCAATTTTATCATCCATTATCAAAACCCAACACAAATGGCGAATCTAAAGTTTGCGGATACTCATAACATGGTCGCATTTTTGTCTAAACCCGAAGAGAGTGATGGGTTTGAACAAATTGTGGATTTTTTGAATGCACACCCTATAAAGTATGCACTAACCGTTAATCCCACAATATATATTTCTTGTATCGAACAGTTCTGGTCTACTGTCAAGGCCAAAACTATCAATGGGGAAGTACAGTTGCATGCCCTAGTAGATGGCAAGAAGATAATCATCACTGAATCAACTGTTAGAAGAGATCTTCAACTAGAAGATGCAGAAGGTTTTGATTGTCTACCAAATTCTACCATATTTGAAAAACTTACACTGATGGGGTATGAGAAAATTTCACAAAAGCTAACTTTCTATAAGCCATTCTTTTCCCTACAATGGAAATTTCTGATTCATACTGTTCTATAATATCTAAGTTTAGAGACTACTGCATGGAATGAGTTTAGTCGTACTATGGCATCTGCAATTATCTGTTTGGCTACAAATCAGAAGTTTAACTTTTCAAAATACATTTTTGAATGTATGATTACAAACTTGGATAATTTGTCTGGCAAATTTTTGATGTATCTAAGGTTTGTACAAGTGTTTTTGGATCAACAACTTGATGGGCTGTCAAATCATAAGAGAATTTATATTGCACCCTCTCACACTAAAAAGATATTTGGAAATATAAGAAGGGTAGGCAAAGGTTTTTCTGGTAGAGTAACACCTTTATTTCAAGCAATAGTGGTATAAAACCAATCAGAATTGGGTAAAGGTTCATCAAATCCAACTGATCCCCATCACACACCCACCATTATTCAATCATCAACTCAACCTTAAAAGATACAAAAACCTAGGAAGCCTAAAAGAAAAGACACTCAAGTACCTTAGCCTAGTGGTCCTACAGACATTGTTGCAGATGAGGTTGTCCATAAGGAGTTGGGTGATAGTTTGGTGAGGGTTGTCACTAGTGCTTCTAGCTTAGAAGCAGAGCAGGACAGTGGTAACATAACTATGACCTGATCCAAGGAAACACCTAATGAATCTAGTTCCTTAGGAACTAATTCAGGTGGTGATCCCAGGTGCCAAGAAACCATAAGGGATACAATTGCTCAAACGAGGTTTGAGAATATATCTAAACATTCCAATGATTCACTGCTCGTAAGAGGTAACACACTTCGAAGTGATAAGGATAGACTTAAACTTAATGAATTAATGGAACTATGTACCAATTTACAAAACATGGTTCTTAATTTAGAGAAGACAAAGACCACTCAACATAATGAAATTATTAGTTTGAAGAGGAGGGTCAAGAAGCTTGAAAAGAAAAATATGTCAAGACCTCATAAGCTAAAAAGATTATAAAAAGTTGGTTTAACAGCTAAGGTAGAATCCTTTGGAGATGAAGAAAGTTTAGGTGAGGAATGCTCCCAAACAGGGGAGGATTAATGCTATTGATGAAGATGAAGAAATTACCCTAGTTAATGTTTAAGATGATGTTGACAAAGAGATGTTTGATGTGGATGCTTTAAATGGTGAAGAGGTATTTGTTGCAAGGCAAAATGAAAATGTTGTTGAAGAAGTAGTTGATGCTGCTCAAGTTAGTACTGCTGCAACAACTGTTACAATAAATACATAAGAAATTACTTTGGCTCAAGCACTTGAAGCATTAAAAACTTCAAAACCTAATGTGAAAGGGATTGTTTTTCAAGAGCCAGGTAAATCTACAACAACAACAACAATAATTTCTTCACAGCAATCACATGACAATGGAAAAGGAATAATGATAGAAGAACCTGTGAAGCCTATGAAGAAGAAAGATCTAATCAGGCTTGATGAAGAAGTTTCTTTAAAGTTACAAGGTGAATTTGATGAAGAATAAAGACTTGCAAGAGAGAAACCTAAAAAGAAAAAGAAGGCAATATTGCCTTGATTGAAACATGGGATGATATACAGGCAAAGATTAATGTTGATTATCAATTGGCTAAAAGATTGCAAGCACAAGAACAAGAAGATTTGTCTATTGAAGAAAAGGCTACATTATTTCAACAACTCTTAGAGAAAAGAAGAAAGCATTTTGCAGCTAAAAGAGCAAAAGAGAAAAGAAACAAACCACCAACAAAAGCTCAACAGAGAAAGATAATGTGTACTTACCTAAAGAACATGGAAGGATACAAGCTCAATGATTTGAAGTTGAAAGAGTTTGATTCTATTCAAGAGATGTTTGACAGAGCATTCAAGAGGGTAAATACATTTGAAGACTTTAGAACAGAGTTGGTGGAGGGCAAAGAAAAGAGAGCAGGAACTGAGCTAGCACAAGAGATTACAAAGAAGCAAAAGGTGGAAGATGACAAAGAAACAACAGAGATTAAAAAGTTAATGGAAATCATTCCAGATGAAGAAGAGGTAACAATTGATGCTATACCTTTGGCTGTTAAGTCTCCAAGTATTGTTGACTAGAAGATTCATAAAGAAGGAAGAAAAAGCTATTATCAAATAATAAGAGCTGATGGAAAGTCTCAAATGTACATGATCTTTAGTCACATGCTTAAAAGTTTTGACAAGGAAGATTTGGAAACTTTGTACAAGTTGGTAAAAGCTAAATATGAGTCAACAAGACCAGTGGAAGACTTGGATTTGGTATTATGGAATGATTTGAAAACAATGTTTGAACCACATGTAGAAGATAATATATGGAGGAATCAACAAGACTACAAAGTGTTGAGTTGGAAGCTGTATGACTCTTGTGGAGTACACTTCTTAAGGATGCAACATATGCAGATTTATAAGTTGGTAGAGAAAAAGTATCCTCTTACACCATCTACACTTTCAATGATGTTGGAAAAGAAGCTTATGATCGATTATGAAAGTAAAATGGCATATCAGCTTCTAAAATTTATCATAAAATAGCTTAAGAAGTAAATAAGTGTTTGGAAGCATCCTCCTGGTGTTGATGAAGCTTTAAATGAAGAAACTTGAGGATTTTGAAGAAGAATATCAAGTTTAGAGGGGATTGTTAGGATTAAAAGTCTTCTTGATGTTGTTTGAATTATTGCAGCTCGTGTTTTTGTTAATGCTACTCAGCTGGAGTTAGTACTGCTAGTGAAGATTTAGTGCTGCTCATGGACTTCAAAGAAAATATTCTAAGTAGTTACTACTGCTAGTGATAAGTTACTACTGCTAGTACAAAGTTAAGACTGCTCAGTTGAAGTTAATGCTGCTATTACAAAGTTACTACTGCTAGTACAAACACTGCTTAAAGTTAATGCTGCTGAAGAGTTACTACTGCTCAAGAAAATATTCTAAGTAGTTAGTACTGCTAGTAGTAAGTTAGTACTGCTAGTGTAAGTTAGTACTGTTTGTTAGTACTGCTTATGTGATATGTATTAGTTGTTTATAGAAAAGATATTTTATATACTTAGGAAAGTATTGTAAGCCGAGTAGGACTCCTTGGTGTATAAAAGGAGGTCCTAGGGCATAGAGTTATATACGTACCAAAAAACCAAAAATCAATCTTAGTCGTATCTTTTATAGCTTCAAGGTCTTTGTAACCCTAATACTTTGAGAGTATTCGTATTATTATCATTAATAATATTGGAGCTTATTTATTTTGAATTACTGTTTCATTAATAATTCTTCTTAATATTAAAGATTAGATTCCGCATAATCTTTAATACATTCAAACAAAGCTTTTACTATAGTTGTGTTAGATTTATCTAATATAAATAATCCTCAAAAAAGCTTAAGGAATTCGATCTATTGAAGTGTGATCAACAGAATGTCTTCGTTCTTGTTCGTAGTCTTGATTCTTTATTCTTTATCTTGCATTAATATGTAGTGAGCTTAATCTTAAGCTTGTTCCTACTTGCATAATAAACTGTGATCTTGAGCTTCTTTGAGATCATTAGCCAAACATCATATCTTAGTGTTATCTTGGAATCTTTTGCCTCCTTGTGATCTTGTGACCTTCGGACCGACATGCACATACCTTTCTTTATCTTGAAAGCTATTGGATTATCTCCCTTGGATTGCTTCATCTTGAACACATAATGACTTCGAGGAAGATCTTTTGAGTATCAAAGTAGCTGAAGACTTGAGTAACATGTACTTGAGCTTTCATCATATGTTTATATTTGTTAATCGAGTATGAGCATGCGGTTATGAACTTGACTCTACTGGAATGAGGTATCTCCATCTTCATATTTACATGAACCTGTAATAAATCAATTAGCAATAAAGCTTGTAGACGAATATGGCTTTGTCATTCGCCCAGGTTTGGTTGGATTAACCTTTGGTTCCGTGAGGACCAACCTGTAATCAGGTAGATTCAAATTAAGAAGAATCTCCTTGACATGATTTCCAGCATAAGTATCAGATCTTCTGATGTGTGAACATCAGAATTACCTTACCTGCTTGTTCTCTTTATCGGAACGTCTCAAAGCAGACAACAAGATAAGAGTGAATCGGTTAGTTACTCTCTTACCGATTAAGTCGTCAATTCATAATCTAGCCCGAATCGATATCTAGTGTTACAAGTTTGATCCATATAGGATCTCATAAGTTACCTACCACAGAGCTTGTTTAATGTTAGCTCTGGAAGGATTTCCATCATCATTGTGAATACCTAAGTATCACTCTGATGTTCTGGCAATATCACAAGGATAATGCGTAAGACTCTTGATGTTTTACTTGTTTTCACAGTGTGTGAAGAACAAGTAAATGGTAGATAGTGTCCTAGTGAGATTTATGGATGATCTCTTATGGATCTAGACTTAATAGTGCACTTTGATTTTAGTAATCGGAGGCTGGAGTTAACTGACACCTTTTCAATACCAACTAACTCAGAGTGAGAAAATTGATAGATTACGTGTTTAATCTTTGTGAGAAATGAAACAAAAATCTTTTAAGAAATTCTGAGTGGCTAGGAAGGGTTGTGCCTTCCTTCATTGGGTCTATGATGTCTATCTTCAATACCAGACAACAGTTAAGTATTTTTGATCGCATATGTATTGACCCAGTTTCAGCCTAAGTGTAATGAGGGCTTCTTTCTTTTCACCCTTTATCTTACATTTCTTTTTCATTCTTCAACTCCTTTAATGCTTACCAAGACTTCCTCACTAACACCTTATTGGGTTTATTCTAGTTTTAACTCTGTCTTAGTCTATACTAATCCTCATTATCACTTTTACTCCTTTTGTATCATACCTAAGGACTTCTATACTATCTAATGGAATGTGCCTGGGTATATCCCTCTAATTCTGGTTGGATCATGGATCAAATACCTAATCTTAACCACCTTATAACTCCATAAAATTAAATACATGGTCAGTCTTTTAGGTATCTTCATTCTTGCCATTAAAACTATTTAGAAAAACCGATCAAGGTACTTGTGATATAAATCAAAGCTTTTGTACCTTGATGTTTTCATATTTTGAAAATTCTCCCCTTGTATATGTGCATCGATTATCAAAAGCCTTTTGCACATACAAGGGATAAGCTAGCACCTAAGTCCTTTTAGATCATGTTAATTAGTTGCATAGTTTTTAATCACATTTTCTTTCCTTATCCAAAATGTCAAAATATTTTAATATTTAGGATATCAATTGATTAAGACTGTGCAAGGAGGGATATTACTAATTAGCAAGCTTATTCAGAACATATTAATGCTCCTCCTTAATTAATGAGGGAAGGATATAGTGTTGAGTACATATTTTAAAATATTTTGAATCTAATGAAAAATTCATGAAAAAATGTACTTAACACATATATGCTTATTTCTGTACACTATATATTTATATATTTTATAAGATACGATATGAGATAGGACCTTACATGTTTAAACCAAGTATGACCTAGTCATACTGTCCTTGGCAGCAGTTGTTTGTCCATCTTTGTTTTTCTACCACCAACTAGCACTTCTAAACTCCTCATAATTCTTCGCTTGACCAGCAGATCATCAATCTTGTTCACCATGATGCCTGTATGTCTCTTATCCTTTTTTGTCCATTCCCTCAAAGGCATGGCTTTGTTGTACCCAAACTTGAAGTTCAGTAGCCTTTCACGAAGAATTTTACAAACTAATTGGAGTGTCTTGTCACAAAACTTGTAGATCTCATCAAGATGCATCAACCTTTTCTTCTTGCTATTGTCTTCATAAATGATCCCCGGTAGGTCATAGTTTTGAGTGTATGGTTCTTTAATTGAGATATTTTAACATGTACGTTGAGGCTTGGTTATGTTGAGCTTTCTTTGGTAACTTTCAACACCTAGCTGAATGTCTTCAACCCTATTCTTTACAACGATTCCTCAGGTGAACATTTTGAGAGTAGTGATGAAGTCCACAATCACATCACCGTCTAGGTTGAATAGCTTGTTTTGAGCAATCAGTAGCGGCATGTCTTCAATGTCATTAAGGTGTAAGTCTAGAAAGTCACCTTCTTTAAACTTGTAAAGTTTCTGATCAGCTCGCCTTACAACAATATTCCTTTAAGTAGCCATACCCAGATCTCTTCTCCACCTGAATACTAACAACACTCAGAATTCTTATAGTTGAGAAGACTTTGTGTTTGGACACCTTTTTGATCATAGATCTGTAAAACTGTTGACGTTATGGTCCCCAGTAAGATATTCCAAGAGCAGCATCCTTGTCATAGGCAATAATGATCGGACTCCACAGTGTCAGAATCATGAATTCAATGCCTTCCAATGTATACCTTGCAGCTAGCGTCTTTGTAATGGAAGAGGAGTACATTCTTTCTTTGTTTCCTGCTTTCAAGTATTCAAGATCATTATTAAAGAAGAATTCAACAGGAATTATAAGTCGACCTTCTTTATCTTGCAGGGGTAAAGGCTTACTCATATCAACTGGACTTTTGTGGCCTTTAGGGTTTGCCCAGTCGAGTTGATCTATCAACGCACGATAGCATTCCTCCATATTGTACTCCAATTCAACACAGCTTTTGCAGGTACCTTTAAGTAAATTAAACACTGGACCTACTAGATCTGCTCTTATGATCTTGTTTAGCTTGAGACGATTCATACCAAATGCTGACAAATCAATAGGAGTACTCATCAACTTAATTAACGTAAGTAGAGGCTTCTCCGCTTAAACTATCTCATTAAACCATGCTTGTTCTGGAGCATCATCAATGGTTTTAACAGTATTTCAGTCCGAATCAAATGTCTTAGGCCTTGGAGATTTCTTGAACCAATCCTTCTTCAGAATCTTTAAAGCCACATCTGCTTGAGTTTAATCAGCATCATTATGAGGTGGTTGACCAACATCACCAACCTTATCATCAACAGTTTTCTCAACATCATTTAAAGCTATCTCAAAAACTGGTTCTTCAAATAATTCTTTTGCAGTCACAAATTTGCCATATTTAGACGTTCTAGCTGGAGATTTACCTTTAGATGATTCTTTGGTGGTGGATGTATTCTTGGATGATTCGGACTCATTGCCTCTTCCCTTTTTGGTCTTCTTACCCTGGTTTGATCCAGCTAAAACGTCTTTATCTTGATCATCTCCTCGATCTTTATTCTTGAGTACTGTATCAGGTTTGTTACATTTTTCATGTTGGCTTCATCAAGTAACATTGACCATGTTAGTGCATCAAATAGCTCTTGATGCATCTCATGAGTCAGGTTAGATTATATCTTATGCATCTTTTCATAGAGTATTTTCTTCAATTCATACTTGGAAAGAGACTCAGATGCTTGAATAGCGGATTAACCTTTGGAGGAAGATTGACCTAAAGAGGGTAGAGTCTTCTCAAGTGCTTGCGTTACTGTCTGTGGTAGAAACTTTGGTAGAAAATTCTTGACTTTGTTGATAACGTTAGCTTGAACGGACTCTTTAATGATATCCTTGTAGTCCCTCTTCTCAGAAAGATCCTTTTTAAGTTCTATAGTGTGTGACCGAAGTACTTTTTAAAATGCATATGCATCTAGGAGGCTAGATCCTATATACTCTTTTACTACTGATGGGACTTGGGATCTGGTTGAAGCAAGAATAGCAGTAGAGTGATCAGCTTGCTTTAGTTCCTTGATAGCTCGTTCCAATTCAATAAATCTTTTGACAACAGATTTTACTACCTCAGTGTCGGGAACTTGAGTAGATTGAATTTATGTAGCTGGTAGTGGAGGTGCTAGTGGTGTAAATGGTGGTTGTTGTGTTGTTTTAGGAATCACGGACACTTTAACAGCATGAAATGGTTCTTGCTTAAGATTAGGCACATCTTGTTGGATTTGAACATCCAACAAGGAATTGAATCTGCTTTAGCATTTTCTAGAATAGTATTGATAAGAGATGCATTAGGAGAATTAATAAATTGATTGCCAATGTTTGAAGAGACAGAATGACTGGAGGTGGATTTTGTTGTTGAGACAGTAACCACTACTTGTTCATCCTCATCATGCTTATCTCCTTTTTGCTCTTCATCAGCCTCGTGTTCCTCATCTGCTTTTTTTTCTACAATCTTTTCAGCTTTACCCATTACCGTATCTTCGTCATCAGTGTCCGTCATTTCATCATCAGACATTTCAATATCGATACTCTTATCTTCATCAGATTTACCTTTTTCATCATCATTCTTAGATTCTTCATCATCAGTGGATTGCCATGGAATATCTTTAGGTTTCTCATCTTTGTAAGCATGTAGATATTCCTCATCATCGGTGGAGCCCCAGTCATTAAGATCATCTTTAGCTTTACTTTTGTCTTCTAACTCATCCGAAACCTCAAGTAAAGTACTAGCTCCTTCATTTGAGTCTGCGGATTTTCCTTTTATCTCATCTAGAACCTCTGGTCTCAGAGCAGCTCCTTCAATTGAGCCACCAGTTTGATGTTGAAATCTGCTTTCACGTCTGCTTGCCTTGATTGCTTTCTGAGTTTTAATTTCTAATTGTGCTGCATCAGATAGCAATTCAATACCTTTAAGCTTTCTAGATGACTATTTTGTTTTATTTATAGGGACACTTGGTGGTTCTTGAATGACAACAGCTCTGAGTGTCCTTTTCTTTCTTCCCGTAGACCTATTTTTTGGTTCTCCTTCAGATTCATATGATTCATCATGAAGTACCACTTTCCTCTTTAACTATTTCTTCTTGGAGGTAGCAGCTGTCTTCTTCGAAACAACGTTTGTTTGCTTTGGAGCATCAGTTGCCTTAGTTCCTTATGCTCCTCTACCTCTTCCCTTCTTTGGAAGGATTAAGCTAGTGGAATATTTGAAGTATATCTTGTATGCTTTAGACTTCTTGATTTCATCAGTTATCTACGTATCTGGAACAGGTTTTCCATATACTTGGTAAATGTCTCCTTTGTTGATGAACTTCAGTCTATCCAACACCTCATCATTATTAATTGTGTGATAAGGAGAACCTTGTCTCGTGGAAATTGATTTGTGTTTTGTTATGAAATGTTGAATGATGGCTTTAGTGAACCTGGGATAGGGCATGATCTTACGTCTTTTGACTTTAGATTGATGGTTATCAATCTAGTATTGAAGATCTTCCCATAACAATGCAGCATAATCAACATTTGCATTATGGTAAATGCCCTACAAAATTCCAATTCTTGACGGTCAGAGTCTGTCATTGCTTAACGTATTCCCCGATAGACATCTGTTGATGATATCTCTAAAGGTTCTCCAAGGTTGGTGCATCTGATCAATATACATATCAGAGATGTGTTTCAATTGACCCTTTAGCCTAGTTCCAGAAGAAATTCTATAAGTGAATCAGATGATGATGGAGGGACAGTGAACACTTTATTTGGAGGGCAAATATCAAGAATTTCTTGAAATATCTCAACATCAATTTGACAGGTCTTGTTGTCGATGTCAAACTGGCAGAAAGAGGATTTCTTAACCTTCCTGATTGTGAACCAGAACTGCTGCATGTAAATTTTGGGTACATCAATAGATATGAGAAAGGCGTTGTAGCACAGAGTGTTATTGATAATATCCAAAACAACTTGATAAGTTTCCTCCCTCTGAGTTACAGAAGGATCCATTCTGAGATTGCTTTTGCCAATTTTGACTCTTTCATTTGAAGGAACCAACTTTTCATTACGGGCTACTTGTTGAGCTTTATCTTGCTTAATGATTCTGCTTAAGAGTAATCCAATACAGTTTATATACATGACAGATATATATTTTACTGATTAGACAAACTATTATTGTTGGTATGATTGGTTTTAATGACTTTGTGTTTTAAGTTTCAAGTGATTAAGTACGGTTTGTTACACAATTTAAACAATGAACTAAGGTCAATGGTAACATTTGTCCAACTAATAAAAGTCCCTAATTTTAGTCAAAGTCAACCGAAGTCAAATGGTCAAATTGTAGTCCGTAGTCAAATTTGGTAAATCTGGATTATATGTAATGATTGTCTTGATCTTAGGATTTGTTCAAAATTTCAACAGGGATTTTGTTCATAAAATGTCACAAACCACAACCATTTGTTCCCCTGTCATACATAAACTGCAGCCAAGGCTGGTTTACACAAACCGCAATCAAGTGTATTACACAAACCACAGTCAAGTGTATTACACAAATCGCAGCCTAATATAAATGACACAAACTGCAGCCAATATAATTACACAAATCGCAGCCAAGCATTTACACAAACCGCAGTCAAATTATATTACACAAACTGCAGCGAAGGTAATTTACACCAACCGCAACCAAAGTAAATTACATAAACCGCAGCAAAGGCTAATTTACACAAACCTCAATCAAGAAAAAAAATGCACAAACCACATCCAAGAACAAAGAAACATAAACCGTAGTATTCATATTTTTGACATAATCCGCAGAATTCCAAGTTAACAATTCCAAGTAAACTTTTGACACATTTTAGCATCCAACCAGATATCACAAGAACCTTTTATCACAAAAATAACATATAGCAATCATTTATATCCACAAATAACATCCTTTGAATCTTGTTATAGGCATTTCGAGCTAATTTTCAACAAGTAAATCTAAGTAAGAAGAAATTGAACTATTTAAGCACAACGAAGGAAGTTTTAATCACACAAATAAAATTACTCTTAACCACATATCCAAACACCTTTTAACCCTGATTCGAACCGACGAACATAAAAATGAACTTAAGAATTACCCTTAAGTATTTTTAATAACAAAGTTTGAGTTCAAGCATGTTTACAATATACACATCTAACATCTAAGCATAAACTCACACACAGTTAAGCCTTAATGCAGATTTTGCACAAATTCATCCACAAAAATCATCAAAGCTCACAAATGTGTAAGAGTTATTCAAAACTGTTTTAATCGTATGTTTATCAATCCCATATGAACAAAAATCCCCATATTAATTATACTTAGACACAAAAAATTTCTTATGAAGCCTAATTTGAAAATTAGGGTTTTTAAGAAATTTATGATGAATTAATCCAATTCTTTTAAAGGGAATGTTGTATAGATGATTATAAACGAGTTTCTAGTTTACCTTGAATCTTGAAAACGAGTTTTGATTTATGTTTGAACTTGTGCGAGGAGTGAGAGAAAGAGGGAAGAGGGAAAACAATTTTTTTTTAAGTTTTGATTTTATATAAAAAAATGTCCTGTGATTTTGTGTTATCAAAATTTTGAGGTTTTGAAAAATGACACTTCTAGTCCCTGTGGTTTCTTAAGACATACATTTTCTATTTATAACTTTCCAAAGGTTTAAGCATTTTAGGGAAATGACATCTTTAGACCTCCTGGTTGCAAACTTAAATACTAAGTCCAACATTTTGCATTCTTAACCCTAAAGGTTGAACGAAATAACATCTTAAGCCCAACTAAGTTAATTACTTACTCTCGTTTAAGAATTAATCCGTTAAGGTTCAAAAACCTTTTCTGCTTATTCCGTGATTTAATTTGAAGAATTATTTTAAAAGACTTATTGAAAAACACTTCTTTCCCTCAAATAATATCATGTTTTCTAGTGAAAGAGATGTAGACATTGTTTGAGTGATAGAATTCTCTTTTAAAATATTTTTACTAAAACATTTGGTAAATCAACACATGTTATACCACCAAAAATAAGATTTCTCTTATTTTGAAAAACAAATGCACTGACACGTACACTTATTTTTAGAAAGAATAAGTTGTGTAGCAAAGTATACACAAGCCTTTGTATGAATATAAAGTAATTCATACCCAAGAAAAAAAGAATTTCTCGTTAAGAGGTCAAGTTTTCTTTTAGGTGAAATACTTGCCTTTAAAATGAAGACCGGGTTGCTATCTGAAATAATAGCAAACCATTAACATGTTTTGAAAACATTTATAACTTCTGTTCAAATTTTATTTATAACGACATGCCATTATTGAATGACATTTCTAAGGTTGTAAATATTATCGATTCCGAAAGACATGTCGAGCAAACATATTTTTTTAAATATTCCGATGTTATATTTTTCTATTTGATTTTATGGTTTTATATTTTAGTATTTTCTTTTTGAAAAATTTATAAGAATGAAAAATCTTTTTTTTTTGAGTTTTTATATATTCTTATTTACATATAGTACATAGGATATGTAAAGAGTTACCACCATTACTCTTCCTCTTCTTCAGCCAGACGATTTAGAGTCTCGGGAGACATGCTTTTCATTCCAAGCATTTCGATCAAGAAGTTGAATCTTTCTTGTGGCAAAGCTTTGGTGAAGATGTCTGCTTTCTGTTCTGATGAAATAGAGTTCCACCACTCTATTTTCCACTTGCTCCTTAATAAAGTGGTATCTCACATCTATATGCTTTGATCTTGATTGTTGAACATTGTTGCAACATAAAGTGATTGCACTCTTGTTATCATAGTAGAGAGGAATCTTATTGAATTTAAGCCCATAGTCTGTTAGTTATGATCTCATCCATAAGATTTGAGCACAACACCTAGATAAGGCTATATATTCAGCCTCTGTAGTGGAGATAGCAGTGCTCTTTTGATTTTTAGATGACCAGCTGACAAGTTTATCCCCCAAGAATTGTGTACTTCCAGATGTGTTGCGTCTAGTATCTTGACACCTGGCGTGGTATGCATCTGCATATGCTGTTAAAGTAATGCAAGAATCCTTTGAATACCAAAGACCCATATCAATGGTTCCTTTATCAAAAGATTTGCTTAACTGCATGTAAGTACTTTTCGGTAGGCTTTGTCTGATACCGGGCACACATGCACACTGCAAATACGAGGTCTGGTTTGCTGGATGTAAGATACATTAAGGAACTAATCATACCACGGTAATGTATAGGATCGACTGGTTACCCCTGCAGATCTTCATTCAGTTTACTTTTGTCCACCATAGGGGTGTCAACGGGATCACAAAATAGCATACCATATTTCTTTATTATTTCAAGAGCATAGTTAGACTGGTTTATAAAGATGCCTCTGGGACTTTGGGAAATTTGAAGTCCAAGAAAGAAAGACATTTTGCCCATCATCGACATCTTAAATTTAGAGGACATTATTTTAGCAAATTCATCACACATAGTAGGATTAGTAGAGGCAAATATTATATCATCGACATAAATTTATACTAATAAGATGTTGTGGCCTGCTCTCCTGGTGAATAGTGTTGGATCGACTACACCTTTGGAGAATTCTGGTGATAGTAGAAAACTAGACAGCATGTCATACTATGCATGTGAGGCCTGCTTAAGACCATAAGGTGCCTTTTTGAGCCTGTACACGTGATTTGGCTTATCTTGATCAACGATTCCTTTCAGTTGACTAACATAAACCACTTCGCGTAGCTCGCCATTTAAGAAAGCAGTTTTGACATCCATCTGCTAGATTGTCATGTTCTTGTTGGCAGCATTTGCAATGAAGATATGAATGGCTTCTAATCTGGCAGCAGGTGCAAACGATTCCTCGAAATCAATCCCCTCTTCTTGACGGTATCCTTTAGCAACCAATCGAGCCTTGTTTTTTAGTACGCCCCTAAGTTTGTCTTTCTTGACTTTGTAGATCCATTTAAGTTTGATCAACATTACAAGATTTGGACAGGGTACTAATTCCCAAACATACAGTCGCTCTAATTCATGTATTTCTTCCTGCATGGCTTCTATCCAAGAGGATTCGAGCATTGCTTCTTTAAAATTATTCGGTTCAACTGAAGTGAGGAAGGCATTGAAATAACACCACATTGCGTCTGTCTTAAGTTGCTTTCCTATAGAGATTGATCGAGAAGGATCTCCAATCACATTTGCTAATGGATTATTCTTAGTCCATTTACCAAGGAGTTCTAATGGAGTGTGGGATGACCGCACATTTAATGACGATCCTTGAGAAGTCGAGTCTTCATGAAGAGTTTCATGAAGTGGATCATCATAAAAGTGTGGAGTTTTTAGGGATTCTTTAATATCTTAAGAGATAATTGGAGACTTTTCTTGTTCTTGTGTTGACGGGTGTCACACCCCTAGACGGGGCCAGGACGGAATACATGTCCGAGGGCGTGACGTCATAATATACAACACACAAGATCAAGGGAAGGACCACTAATAGACGTTTTGAAAATCATAACTCATTGCATTATTTAAAAATAGATAAGTTTTACAAGATTTAAAAGAAATTAAACATTTGCAGAAACGTAAGTAAAATGTAGCAGAAGCATAATTTGGTTTTCAAAAGACAACAAGTATGAATGAGAAATAAAGTCTTGGTAAATGGTATCATATTGCACGTAGACTCCACATAGCACGTCAAGAAGTCCAAAGCTAAACACCTGAGAAAAACATGCTAAAAACGGTAAGCATAAAGTTGGTGAATTCATAGATTTAAGAAGAACATTTATGAGGATCAAAAACTTTTAGCGAATACTGCTTCACTCACAGTATTATGAAAAGTATTTAGCAATTTGAAATGTTCGATAAAAACAGTGTGGACCACAAGTTATAAAACGTATGTGACCGTTATAACAAATACAACTTCACATAAAAAGGCATTTATGTTGCACTAAGCTTATGATACTGAGGCTAAATGTAATGGAAGCATGCAAAATGCTTAATAAACTTGCCCTAACAGGTGCCAACAGGGCGTTTAACCGTATCACTCGACATGGTATATGTATGTTGGCCTGTACAGTCTGTCAAGTACCCAACCAGTAAGAATTACCAAAACCGGACGGGGATGATTAGTCTCAATAGATCTATTTACAACACTCGCGCTCACTTACCAATCCAACTGATCATAAGTAACTAACGGTTCATGATAACTCGAGCATACAAGTTTCAATACTACTTAGGCAACACATAAACAGAGAAATTCTTACGTAAAGTACTTGTGTCCAACGTAAAAGTAACCAACGTATTTCCAAAAAAAAGGCTTTAAGTAATTGCATCCATAAGTAAAACAAAGTGTGATGTCAATCATGTAACCGAGTTTGCAAATGAACATGTGTAAAAGTTTGAAATCATTAGAGTAAACAAGTTTGTAAACGAGCATGTTCTCACCTCAAAAGTATTAAGGTAAATATAAAACAAGTAAAACGTGAGGCTATGAACTCACCTCGATGTTGTAGAACAATTAGCAAAAATGCAACCAGTAAGCACAACACAAACAGAAAACAGAATGGCTCGACCAAGAAACTGCAGTTTATCTTAACGGCTATACTCCACTAGATTAGGATAATGAATTTGGGTTTTCCGATGGATGGTTACATCAACGCGACACGTTGATAAAGATTTAGATTTCGAGTTGTAAGAGTTTGGTGGTTGGTTAAATAAATTAAACCGAAAGGTAAAAGCAAAGTATGTAATATATTCCGTATATATTACATATGAAAGACAAGAAAAATATATAATACGTGGTGGATATTATACATTAAAATGACTATGTGAATAAAAGAAGTCGAAGAATAAGTTAAAGTATGTAATATATATACCTAATATATATCACATATGAAAAAAATATGACAAGTATATAATGTGCGGCGTATATTTTATATAAGAAAAGTATTATATAAGCGACGTGAGAAAAATAATTAAAACAACATACGACATGTGTTCGGAAATTACCAAATAAATTAATAAAGAGTTATTGCATAAAAGTAAACACACGTTTTAAAGTTATAAATTAAGTAAACGATGTTTTTAAAGTTTCTACAAAAATTATAGTTTAACTTTTAGTAGGGATTTATAAAAT
>BQNB010031788.1:0-53691 GCA_026074375.1 Tanacetum coccineum | reverse complement strand
GGAAACAATTCACGTCACATTCGATGAGATGCATCAGTCAATGGCTCCTGTTCGCATGAGTTCAGGACCCGCGCCTTTCATCATGACCCCTGGACAACTCAAATCAGGGCTCGCTCCAACCGATAAAGAACTGGAAATGTTATTTCAACCAATGTTTGATGAACACCTTGAAAAATCTCGAGTTAATGAACCAGTACCTTCTGCTACTGAAATTAATGCTCAAGCTGTCCTACAAGGTACATCTTTGTCTACAACAATTGCTCAAGATGCACCGTCAACAAGTGCTTCATCGTCAACA
Source organism: Tanacetum coccineum (assembly GCA_026074375.1). Lineage (NCBI taxonomy): Eukaryota > Viridiplantae > Streptophyta > Magnoliopsida > Asterales > Asteraceae > Tanacetum > Tanacetum coccineum. Next base: position 53,393 of record BQNB010031788.1, on the reverse strand, counting down.
TCCGATATTCATCTTCCAGTCTAACATCAAGAAATTGCAGAAGAACCCATTCAAGAAGACACCCCAATCATTCACGATGGTCTTCATCCTTCACATAACCTTGTTACTGGAGATCCAGGTTCGACACAATCATCATCTGGGAATGTTAATGCAGCGGAACCCAACCAAGTTAACTACCCTCCAGATCATCTCAGAAGATGGACAAAGATCATCCTCTGGATAACATCGTTGGCAATCCCTCTCGTCCTGTATCAACCAGAAAACAGTTAGCATCCGATGCTTTGTGGTGCTGTTTCCATACTGAACTGTCCAAAGTCGAACCCAAAAACTTCAAAATGGCCGTGATAGAAGACTGCTGGTTTCACGCAACTCGCCGCCAAGATCGAAGTCACAATTCTAGTCCGTGTTCCATTCCGTGTGGTGACAACTTAAATATTTCATCCGAAGTATGTTAAGCATATTTAATTCGCGAAATGCAAATTAAATTGTCACTCATTTTCGTTAAATTTTTGTCAAAAATCATGATAAAAAACCTTTGACTGAGGGCAACCCCCCAATATATTTGGGACCGCCGGTAAATATGGGACCGCCAACAGCATAACACAAAATGGAACACTCAAAACAAAATTTTCAAAACTGAAAAACAAACACCCCCTTTCCTGCTGCCATTGACGAACTCGACCCAAAATCCATCAAAACTCAAAAATCAACCATTAAAACATCAATTGAAGATCAAATCAACACTAATAATCAATCCTTATATCACAAAGATCATCAATTGTAAGTCATTTCATCTATTTTCTTTCAATTTGAGTCTAGGGTTCATGATGAACACCAAAAATTAAAATTGGGGATTTTTGATTTCTCTGTCAATATTGTGTAATTAAACCTACTAGGATACAATGTATAACCTATATGCTTCCCGTAGACATAGAATTTGCATACATTAGTGAGATTAAGTGAAAAATTAATTTTGCACCAAAACCCCAATTTTATTTTCAAATCACTCACGTTAGAAACATAATAAAATTGTTGTTATGCATTGTTAATACAACCCAAAAACGTTTTCAAATACATGCATAATGATCTCACGAACAAATTTTGAGATACATAATTCATATGTACTTTTTGACTTGTTTAGTTGAGCAAAATCAAACTAAGGAGCGTTTGGGTTAACTCTTAGGATTTTATACTTAGGTCGAGCTGATCTTTGCTCCATATTTGTTGCATATAGGCACAAACTCAAAACATAAAAACAAGTATAAGTGATTAATATATGGGTTTGTTCATAATTTTCTAGGTAACAATGCCTCGAGCTACCGGTCTAGATTATCAAAAGACAAGAAACTACATACCCTTAATATCAAATGAATTTAATCAACCTTTACTAAACACAATGGCAAATCTTGAAAAATGATTTTTTCATGAGGGAAGGGTTGTAAGTCCAAACTTCGAAAATATGAGTCATATTCGTGCTAAATTTGAGTCAATCGGCTTTGATTGTTTGTTAGACATTAACGAACAAATTGTTCCTCACTTTGTTCTTGAGTTTTATTGCCGACTCACTTTTACCAATAATCCTAAGGGTCAATTTGTTGTCAACTTTGTCATTCAAAACAAGTCATTCTCCCTCACTCTTGAGGAATTCGGTCAAATTTTAAAAATCCCCTTCAAAGGTCATGCCTCTACCACCGAAATGTGGTCTCTTGATCATTTGTCAGTAAGTGTTCCAAGTAAAGGTCTTTATAAAACCAAACCTCTATCTCCAAGAGTCATTAAGTATCTTATTCAAGTTCCACGACAAGGTCAAGAGACTCATACCAAAAACAAGGAAACCATTGTCGTAGGTGAAAACGAAATTTTAACCCGAGAGATTCAAACTCATATGAAACCTTGGGTTGAGATTACTCGTGAAAATTCCATTTGTCTAGGAGGACATAGGGATCATGTTTCTGCTTGTCTCTGTCACATGCTTTATTGCATTGAGACATCCACTCCTTATAACCTAGCATTTTTCATTCTTAAAAGAATAGAAAAGACTTGATTCAAACCTAAGGAACTCTTACCTTATGGTATGATCTTGACTAGGTTATTCAAACATGTCGTGTCCATCTCTCCCGAGCTAGATTTTGATCATTATCTCTCACATGATCGAGCCATGCATCCGCTCGCTCCTCATTACGAGCGAAAGATATGGGGGGATCGAGGCAAGAAAAGACCTCGTGAGCCAAATGCTAGCTCCTCATCCTCTACTCTAAATCATCCATCGTCATCTCATCCATTGAATGATTCCACTAATGAAAATGATGACGAATCTTCTCATTCCAATCCTTCCTCTTCACCTCAAAACACTTCGTCCTCGTCAAATAATATCTCTAGAGTCCATCAAAAGCCTCCTCATGAAAGGCATTACTTAAACACTTATCTCTTCGAGACTATAAATCTTCAAACTCAACAAAGAGATGCTCACCGGGAAGGGTTAAGGTCAATTAGACAAGCTCTCAAGAACATGATGGGTGAAAAACAAAAATGAACAGATTGACACAACTACTATGTTTAATACATTATATTTATCTATTATTAGACAGTATATGTGAAAAGATGTTGGAATATAAAATAATACATATGAAAAGACGTTTGATATTTACTCGGAAATAATCATCGAAATCTAGGTTTAAACTTGAGAAAGATGAAGATTTAATAACAAAAGGGTATTTTAGTAAATCACTTAAGATATTATTCACTTTGTAAAAAATTTGAATGTATACATGTTTTGTTGTACCTTTATAGAGTTCACTAGGAACATCAGTAGATTGAGATAAATATGTTAGTCATTTACGGTGTTTACCCAAATATATTTGTAACCATCAAACCTAAATAGAACCCCAATATCTTATTATTAGTATCGACCAGAATTTTTTAAGGTTTACTTTTAATATAAATAGAACCCAATATCTTAGCAGTTGTTTCATCAACCTAAAATAAAATGGTACAATATTCCATTATAAATATGCACAATCAGTGACAAATCCACTGTCGTTTTGACAGTGGGTCACTTTGCTACAGTAACGGGCTCTCATTTTGAGTCAGCTCGATTTTGGTTTTTTTTTTAAATTGTTTTTTTTAAATTTGTATGCACAAAGTAGGAGGAAAAAAATATTACAAAAGTTCCGATGTATTCAGATAAAAAAAATACCCGCGGAAACATCTTCGATACCTAATAACTTTAAAATAATCGATATGGTCACAAACATACAACCCATTATATTAAAAAAAAACCCATATAGCAAAAAAAACAACACTTTAAACATGAGGCCCAACACATAAGCCATATAAAAAAAATTATTACTAATATACACATTTGTCGACAAACTAGCCTAAAATTCACATAAAATCTGGCCCAAAGTAAAAAAAAATACAAAACGGTCCCTCAACTTTCAACTATTTACGATTTTCTTACACAAATCCACTGTCGTTTTGACAGTGGGTCACTTTGCTACAGTAACGGGCTCCCATTTTGGGCCAGCCCGATTTTGGTTTTTTTTTTTTTAAATTGTTTTTTTTTTGTTTTTTTTTAAAATTTGTATGCACAAAGTAGGAGGAAAAAAAAATATTACAAAAGTTTCGATTTATTCAGATAAAAAAAATACCCGCAGAAACATCTTCGATACCTAATAACTTTAAAATAATCGATATGGTCACAAACATACAACCCATTATATTAAAAAAAACCCATATAGCAAAAAAAACAACACTTTAAACATGAGGCCCAACACATAAGCCATATAAAAAAATTATTACTAATATACACATTTGTCGACAAACTAGCCTAAAATTCACATAAAATGTGGCCCAAAATCTGGCCCAAAGTAAAAAAAAAATACAAAACGGTCCCTCAACTTTTAACTATTTACGATTTTCTTACACAAAAAATCCCGTAAAAAATTAACAAAAAAAACACGTCAAGTTTTTATTGTTCACAACTTTTTTACATTCATCGGCCCAAAAAAAAGATATCGAACCGTCCCAAAAAAAGAAAATATTCGGGAAAAAATTAACCCGTCCCAACGCAAAAAAAAATTTCCCGAATCATACAAAAAAAGGAAATATCCGGGAAAAAATTAGCCAAAAAAAAAACAACCAAAAAATAGCCTAAAATCTGGCCCAAAGTAAAAAAAATAGAAAACGGACCCTCACCTTTTAACTATTTACGATTTTCTTACACAAAAATTCCCGTAAAAAAAATTACAAAACCGTCCCAAAAAAAGAAAATATTCGGGAAAAAATTAGCCCGTCCCAACGCAAATTTTTTTTCCCCGAATCATACAAAAAAAGAAAATATTAAAAATTAGCCCCGCCATAACGCATCGCTAAAAAAAAAACCCCCGAAACGTAAAAAAAATTATTCGGGAAAAAATTAGCCTCGCCGCAACGCGCGGGTTCTTTTGCTTGTTATTTCTTATGTAGCTGCATGGCTAGCAACGGTTGCACTTGTCGTTGTTGTCCGCCACTTTCGTCGTCGTCCCACCACGAGACTCAACCTACCTCCTGGCCCCAAACCATGGCCCATCATCGGCAACCTCAATCTCATGGGCCCACTCCCTCACCGTTCCATCCATGAACTCTCTAAACATACGGTCAAATCATGCACCTTAAATTTGGTTTTAAAAGTATCGTGGTGGGATCCTCGGTCGCTATGGCAAAAGTCTTCTTGAAAACTATGGACATTAACTTTGCTTGTCGCCCTAAAACAGCTGCAGGAAAATACACCACCTACAATTATTCTGACATCACATGGACCCCTTATGGACCTTATTGGCGACAAGCACGTAAATTGTGTGTTGTGGAGCTGTTTAGTGCGAGATGATTGGATTATACGAATACATCCGCGTAGAGGAAAAGGAGTCGCTTATAAATGAGGTTCATAAGTTATCCGATGAAGAAATTGTGTTGAAGGATCTATTGGGGACGTTGAGTTTGAATGTGATTAATCGGATGGTGTTGGGGAAGAAAATTTTGGATGAAACGGAGGTTGTGAAATCGATGGTGAGTGGAGAGGAGTTTAAGAAGATGGTTTATGAGTGGTTTTTGCTAAATGGAGTGCTTAACATTGGTGATTGGATACCATGGATCGGTTTCATGGACCTTCAAGGGTATGTGAAGAGGATGAAGACGATGAGCAAGAATTTTGATTTGTTTCTTGAGAATGTGTTGAATGAGCACGATGAGAGGAGGAGGTTGGAGGCAGAGAATTTTGTCCCAAAGGACATGGTTGATTTGTTATTGCAGATTCACGATGATACAACTCTTGATGTTAAGTTTGAGAGACATGGCGTGAAGGCATTTACACTCGTACACTAACCCTGCCATCTTATGTTTTAAAAAAAATTCGTTGAAGATACACATTATAAGGAGTAATGAGCACTTTTAATTTATACGTGACCAACTTAATTAGCATAGTTTAATGTATTGTTACTTTGCAATGTTTTATCCATAGGCTAAGTAAAAAAATTATAGTAATTGAGACACACCTTCTTCTTACAAATAATTAATAGAGAGAAATAACAAACAAAACTTTATTAATTCATTACATGTGTTGGCCCATGCCATTTAAATTTTCTTGTACAATTTCCCTAGCCTGATTTGCATCATTCCTTTTTCTTGTACAATTTTCCTAGCCTGATTTGCATCATTCCTAGCTTCAATAGTTAGCTCTAGTTTCTTGAAAAATTCTTCAGCCTCTGGAATCCCTCTTAGAATTTCATTTTGAAGTCTGATCAGCTGAGGAGTGGTGGCTAAATAAAATTCTTCTTCTCTTTGAAATACCAAATCAAAGTTTTCATTATTGAAGAAGGATCCTGACTCAGGCTCTCTGATGACCAGCCCTCTTCTACCTTCAACCCCTGGAGGGGAAATTAAGTTTTTGTGCATCCCATCAACCATTATATTTTCTTTCACAAACACCTCTTGTAGGATCTCTTAGCTTTTTTTTCTTTTTCTGTCATACACTGATTTTTTAAAGGTTGATAGTTCAAGTGGAGGTGGAACACCTAGCTTCTTTGCTTGAGTTAGGACCCACTCAAATTTGGCTCTTAGGCTTTGAAGTAATAAATCATTTTACTTGCCTTTTGACTTGGATGCTAGAGCATGTACTTCAAGCCATTCACTAAACCTTAGTGTCTTTAGTCTGAACTTATCATAAACAGTGAGGTTCAGTGGGTCATTGCCTCTGGTGATCCTCATAGTAGCTTCCTTGGAAGAGTTTACTCTGTAGCTAATCTTTGTGATTGGCAGCTGATCAACCCAATGAGAGATCTGATGATTGTATTCATCTAACATCTTTTTCCTTTTGGCCTCATACTCAGCCATTTTCTGAGCCTAAGCCCTGATTGTAGCAGGGTTCATGATTTTCTGCAATGACTTCTCAGACTTCTCTTTCTCAGCCTTAAGATCAGATAGTCTTTTCATCTCCTTAAGCTGAGCCATGACATCCTCATTAGTCAGCTCCCCCTCTAGGATGACAAAGGACTTGAAACTTGGTATTTTAGGAACTGAACCTCCTTCTTCCATAAAGGGTATGATTTCCTTTAGTGGTTCTTCAGTAGCAATACCCTTCCCTTTTGATTCGTCTCTGGGAGGATTTTGATCTCTTGGTAGAGTTAGCTCTCTTGGAGAAGTAAGATATGAAATGGATGAGGTAGTCTTGTTGAGATGTTCAGTGAATTAATCAATCGTCATTGTGGTAGTATCAGGCTTCCGGAGAGGCTCATGTATGATTGACTTCAGAGGTGTTGGTGATGGAATTGATGATGGAGTTGTAATTAAAAACTTTAGCTTCTTGACGGGAGGTTCATCATCTAATACTTTCTTCTCTAAGTTATTTTCCTTTGAAGCCTTTACCACTGAAGTATGAAGAACCAGAGCATTTTCTTCATTAACAAGGGGGCTTGTTCTTGAGCTGGTGTTTGCTCCCCCTAAGCAATGGCCATAGTAACATCCCCTGACTGTTGCTCCCCCGGAGTTTAATCAGGGCTCTCTTCAGCTGGTGTTTCGAGGTTGTTCTTTTCCCACTTCTTCCCCTTAGTATTAGCCTTTAAAGACTACTGCTGCTTCGATGAGGAGAATCATGTCCTTAAACATACTCTTGAGATCCTAAACATGTTAGGAGTTTATGGGCACAGTGGATTGAACTAAAGCTAGTTTGTCAGAAACCTTCTGCATCGCCTTACGGACCTTGTGTCTGACTGACAACCCCAACTTAGTTTTGATTACCTTGCTCAGCTCCTGCTGAAGGGTGACAAACCAATGACTCTCCAAAGTGTTGAATGCATTAAATTCTTTGTTTATTGGCTTTAGAAGAATGTTCAGAAGTTGATCTTGCAAGGACTGTTGAACTTGTGCAGCACATACTGGCAATTTTTCTTCAATGGATTCTGAAACAGATTGTTTGATAGAATCCTTAATCAGCTAAGGAAGAGTGTTCTTCAGAGCCTTTGAGAGTAGACCAGGCAGATTTTCTTTAAGAGAATCCTCAACAATTGAAGGCATAAAGGACTGAATATCATCAGTTACTTTCTTGGTTACGCTGGACTCTAACTGATCAATCTTGGTGTTAACTATGCGCAGCTCTTCATTAAGATGACCAATGGTGTCTGATAGGGCTGGCATATCAGCGAAAGCATTGAAGGTTTCAGTAGTACCTTCCTTAGATTCATCATCAAAAGAGTCTGGAGTCTCAAAGCCAGTCAAAGAGGCCAAGTTATCATCAGGCATTGAACGAAGACCAGAGCCAGAGTCAGAGTCACCATGCATAGTTGACTTTGATTGATCATATTTAAAGTAAGATGGTTCAACACCCATAAACATGATTTGAGCGTCATCATCAAGCTGTCTTGGCTGAAACCTCTTAATTATTTTGATCTCTGACTCTATGTCAAACGGGCTCTTAGGTTTCTCTTAAGCAGCCTGATTCTTTTGATCAATTTCATCCATGATCTGGTCAAAAGTGACATCTCCTATAGATTCCAAACCAGACTCCTTTAACACCTCCTAAACATTTTGGTCTTGTACCTGCATAAATATGTTAGTTGAAAAGGTGAATTTGTAATAGAGTGAAGGATCGCCATTCGCTGCCCATAACAAGACTGGGTGTGATTATCTTGTCCCCTTAAAGTCTAAGACTTTGGGACTCTTCTAATTGTGAGTTTGTAATAGGGGGTAGGATCGCCATTCGCTACCCCTAAAAAGACTGGGTGTGATTATTCAGTCTCCTTAAAGCCCAAGACTTTGGGACTCTTTTCATTGTGTATGGGACCTCTGAGTTTGAGTGAGGTTCATTTCATACAGAGTTCGACTTTTATGCATAGATGGGTTAATCTTGCAAAGTCTAGAATTTTCATACTCAAACATCAGGCGTTATTAGCCTTTCAGTATCATCCCCTAAGTGCAAACACAGAGTGTACAGAAGATTTGGGAAATAGTGCAGACACAGACACTCTATTGGGTCAGGGGTAGCCCTTAAATTCACCACTCTCTCCTAGAGAAGTTTGAGAGTGGTTGCTTGCAGTGCCCCTTATATTTAAAATACTGTTACCTTTTTGGCTTCAGCGGTCTTATGTTGGTTTACTTGCTCCTCTGCCGATTTGGAGGCATCTAGACTCTGGGTGGCATCAACATTGGCCATTATTTCCTCAGCGTGCTAAGTCTCAGCGACTTGTTTTTTGGAAGAATGACCCTGACCTTATATGAATACTTTCGTTTGGAAGAAGGTGGGATTTGCTTCTTCTTTATCTTCAAGTCAGTTGGTGCTTTAGGCTGAGTGACAAGCTGCACAATGGTCTCGGATAAGGACTTGTCAGCATCATCATCAGCATTCACTTTCTCAGAGGAAAAGATCAAAGAGTGTTTAGGCTGTTGAGAAAGTTTAACTAATTTTAGCATATGTGAAGTCAAAGCGACTTCAGATGCAAATGGTTTCTGAAAAGAAGCAGCTGTAATGGTGTGGGGTTTTACAAAAGTGAGAGAATTGTTCATGTAGTTCTCTCCCAGTAGTTTCTCAAAAATTAGGGATAAAAATCTTGTATAGCAAATATTTGGCTCCCTGATCTTCTTTCTATTTTGAAGCTTATAAACCAAGTCAGAGACAATGATTGCCCCAATATCAACCTCTAGCCCCCAAATAAGACGATAGGCAATGGTCTGCTTATTTAGGTTCAGCTGGTCATGTGATCCCTACATTCCACCCAAACACTTGACAATATATTGCATAAAAATCCTCCAGGTGGGTGTAAAATACTTGATCTTTAAGGGAGAAGTGTTAACAAGGACAATAGATGAAAGGCTTAGTTTATCCTTGTCAATTAAACCTAAAGTAGCCAGCCCAGCCCGTATGGTCTAATTGGGGGGGTACCAGTATGACATTTCTACAAACAGGTAGGCCAATGGTAGAGATAAACTCATCTTGAGTAAAGGATATAGGATTTTCAAATGATGAAAGTGAGAAGGTGATTGTCTTGGTTGCATCATCTACCTCTACTGTGTACCAGAATTCTCTAATGTATTCTACGTAGATGGCGAAGAGTTTAATGGTTAAAGCAGTACCGATGCTACAATTAGAGAGAAATCTAAGCATGGGATGGTATAAAACGTTTGTGTGCTCAAGCAGTGCAACTGCATTATTAAAAGCAATGATACCATCCTCACACTTAAAATTTACTTTTGATGATGGTGATAGTTGTGATGATTGTTGTGAAGAAGTTGATTCTGAAGCCATTTGACTTTTAAAAGAAAATTTTGCTTCAATTTAGATGAGAGAATTTGTGAGAGATGATGAAAATGGAGGTTTTAGGGTTTTGAGTGTAAAAGTGATGTGTGTGTGAAAAAGGTGAAAAGTATATACCCCAAAAAATTTATATGTTTGAAAATAAATATTGTTTGTGTTCCGCATTAAATGCGAGTGGTAAAACTGTCACAAAAACGTGGGTCTCCATGACCCTTCGTGTAATGTAATTTCGCATTTTTTGAGAAAGTTGGTAGAAAAACTTTTGAGTAAATTGATATGTGTTGGGATTACAGATTTGAAGATTACAAAACCTATTAGACGAAATGAAGAAAGAAGAAACAATGAAGGACCTAATATGTAATAGTTAGTTAGCTTTGATAGTAAGCTAGGGTTTGTAACCATCCTCTACTATATAAAGAGGATAGGCGTCTAGGTTACAATCCATCCATCAATAGCAGACTTCTCCAATGAGAGTCTGAAAAACGCATAGAGCGTGTGTAGTGTAGTAGTAGTAGTAGTTTCTTTATTATGTTCAATAAAGAAAACCTTATTAGTAACTTTGATCTTGTTCTTAATTATTATTCCGCTGTGTTTTGATCATTGTTATTATACCCTAGTTGAGTCCAGATCTTGGATTCTACAATTGGTATCAGAGCCTCGTGGCTCTTGATCTAGGGTTGATAAGGTTTTTTATGTAAAATTATTTTTCTGTTATCTTTAATAAAAGGGCGTATTGGGCAATTAAGGTTTTTATGCAAACCCTAATTTATTTAAAGGCAGCAGCAGTAATGACACATGAAGGCTTCTAAATTGATGATCTGATCTGTGACGTGATCATGATGGTATTTATGCTTCATTCTTGTTCGAAACGCAGGATCCATGAATTAGCGACAACTTTGCTACAGAAAAAGTGTCGCTGATGGATATGGGACAGATCTATGACAGTTTTGCAACAGCTATGTGACTGATTAGCGACAGAACAGTGACAAATCATGTGTCGCTAAAGCATATGGGAGGAAGGAGATGCTGTTTTGTGACAGATTTTGCGACGATTTTGTGACACTTTTAAGGCGTCGTCTGGATACTTAAAAAAAGGTATCTGTACGAGTTATATGTTTGTTTCTGCTGTTTTAGTTTATCTACTTTATGGGTCTGCTGGTGTACGTGTGGTAACAGCAGCATATGGTCGTAGTTACAAAGAAAGCAGCAGGTCTGAAGCAGCAGATATTGTTTGGTTTGAAACCTTCTGATGTCGTGATGTATGTTTCACAAAGATCATCACGAAATTAACAGCAGCAGGTTTAAATCATAACAACAGGTTTAAAAGAAAAGTCGCAACAGGTTGTTAAAGGATGTGTGTAGGTGTGAATGATGGCTGCGTCTGTGTGTATATGGTTGGATCTGCTAGTCATATGGTATGTACATGGGCCTGCGTGATTATTGGCAGATTGGTTATGAATTCACAGATTTGGAAGCAGTTATGATGATAAGTCGTGGTTTGGGAAAGGATATATTTTAATATAAATCCCTGATTATTAAGGATTGTATATTTTCCCAAAATTACTTCCTGACTTTATGGAGTGATATTGGACTTTACCTAATTTGTAGGGATTTTATTTCCCTGATTGAATCGTAGTGTGTAATTGTATGTGGGTATGTGGTTTGACCTTGACATTGTACGAGATTTATGGAAAGTCAATATCATGGAGTAATGATGGTATGTTCATAGGCTGGTGTTAATTACCTCTCAAGATGGGCTTGTATTTGGGCAGAATATAATGTGGACTGGATATGAATGTTGGGCTAAATCTGAGTACATGTAAGCATATTCATTTGTTCTGGTCACACTCGGTAATTCCTACTGGTCACTTGGTTCTTGCTGGTTTCATTATGTTTCCTTCTGCTGATTGTTGTCTCTCCCACTGTTTCTTCTGCTGGTCGCTTGTAAGTTTCTACTGGTCACGTTAATGATCCCTCGTGGTGCTCTTTCGAATCCCTACAGATTGGTTTGGTCCACTATAAATGGTATACTGTTTGTTCGTGAATGCCTTATCCGATATTGTTAGTTCTGCTGCTAGTGTTGTCCGATTTCCTCCTGTTTGTGCATGCTATTGGATGATCGATATCGACAACACATATTATAGGTTCCTAGAGCGCCCTTGATCTTGGACGATGTGATGCTTTATGGCTTGGTTACTTTTAATTGATTTGAGGTTTGGTGTTCACAAGTCGTTTAGTAACAACATAATAATGCCTGTGTTATTGGACCCTGGGACCACAACCCATTGATAATTTCGACCGAACTATGGGAGAGTTAATTGATCTGGATCAATCGATGAACCTTAGGTGAGGTACAGAATTTTCGGTTGTACTGGTAATGATTACCCGCTGTTTTGTTACAACCGTATTATATGTCACTGATTTGATCTAAGAATGGATCAATGTTTTGGCGTATATGTGAGGTAGGTCAGGACCTACAGTGATCCATAACCGAGGTTGTATAAACATGTCTGTACAGACTAAAATCAGATAGGATAATTTGAAGACGTTTGATCATTAGCATTTTTATCGATTAAAAAAAAAAAAATTGTTAACAAGTTTACCCATTTTGGAGAGAGAATGCAACAAAGGATTGAGTTAGATCGCCGGCTGAGGCACACGGTTACATGAGATAGGAGATGTTATTGCACTTGGATGTTTCATTGATACCTACCAATTTCAAGGCCAAATAAAGTCCGACATTCAAGAGATGTTAGTATAAAACTGTTAAGGGGAAGCTTATTGCAATACCTTACCCTCTACATGCATTACTTGATGGGAAGCGTTTACGAGTTGCACAATACCCCTATTAGATGATTACAAAAAGGGGAAGAAGATTCATGATGTGCAGCTTATTATTGTGATTACATGTTTTATCATTGTTTCTATCATGCAGATTGTTTTTGTAAAATCAAATTAGGGAATATTGTTGGTGTAATTTCCAGATTTTGATGATTACAAAACCCACAAGCAGAAATGAAGAAAGAAGAAACAATGAGGACCTAATATGTAATAGTTAGTTAGCTTTGTTAGTAAGCTAGGGTTTCTTGTAACCTCCCTCTACTATATAAAGAGGGTAGGCGTCTAGGTTACAGGCATCCATTCATAGTTAGACTTCTCCAATGAGAGTCTAGATGCTTAGAAAGCGTGTTTAGTAGTTAGCTAGTTAGTTTCTTTATCATGTTTGAATAAAGAAAACCTTATTAGTAATGTTGATTGTATTCTTATTTCATATTCCGCTGTGCTTAATCAATCAATGTTATTCATACCCTAGTTGAGTCCAGATTCTTGGAGCTTCCTCAAGAGCTGAGCAGGGTCCATAATACGTTTCATGTTTCCAACTTGAAGAAATGTTATTCTGACGATCCATTAGTCGTTCCGTTAGAAAGACTGCAAGTAGATGACAAGCTTCATTTTGTTGAAGAGCTTGTAGAAATCATGGATCGCGAAGTCAAATAATTGAGGCGAAGCCATGTCCCAATTGTAAAGGTTCGATGGAACTCTAGGCGGGGTCTTGAGTTTACGTGGGAACGTGAAGATCAATTCAGGAAGAAATATCCACACCTCTTCACCAAGACCGCACCGTCATCAAGTGTCGTGTCATAATCCTTTAGGACAAGGCCCATTTAATGGCGGAAGACTATAACACCTCATGTTTTAGGTCATTGTATGACATTATGTAATTCATAATTTATTTTTAGGATTTTACGCGTTTGCTCTTAAACCGTAAACGTTAAGTTAAATCGCGTAAACTAAAAATGATCATTCAATGTAAACAGGAATTAACCAATTAAATGTTTACATCAAGAAAGTGTTATATGATTATTATGAGGATAATTAATAACTTTGTTCATCTTATTTTTATTGCCTACGTAAAATGCTTACGTTTCACGATAAAACGTGTTTCGGCATTCCTGGAAGCACCAAAACCCAACTACGCTTAAACGAATACCCACGATTATACCCAATACCCAAAATAAACAATATAACATCACATGGGAGCCTATGTGGTCGAAATTTTCAAGATAGGACCAAGAGATATCAACTTGCTCAAAATATCTAAGTTAAGAAAGATCATAGGGAACCAACTCTTACACCATGAACCACTTGGATAATTAACCTTGTGTAAGGGTTAGAAAGTGAGAGATAGCAAGTAACCATGAGTTAAGTTCTTAGATATTTTCACTAAAAAGCTAGCAACTACACATAGAGTTTCATTTCAAAAGTGGTAAATCACAAAAAACTCTCCCTTTTCTTATTACATGACACGGTCAAAACCATTGCCAACCAATATCATAGCTTTATTTTCTATCATTATAAAGCAATACACCAAATATATCTAAGGTATTCTAAGGTGTTTATCAGAGTTGGTTCAACCATTTGCAAGCAAGGAATAAAGAAAAGAAGATAGGGTTACTTGGGAAAATTAGGGTTTTCACTTATATTTTCAAGCCAAGGTTTTTAATCACACATGGGTGTGATAGTTATTCTTCATCTCATCTTCACACAAGGTTATATATAAAGCTTAATCATTTCATAACTAAGATTTTATGTGTTCATGTGTTATATTTAGCTAAATCACCATTTAGGGTACTTTTGAATATGTAAAATGAATTTTTACTTATGATCATTGTTCTGTACACTCTATTTCATGTCATATTGATGATTAATATTGTAAAAGGAATATATAAGTGTTTTTAACATAGTGGTTAAGTATTAAATTTGTGTTAGTGCAAATTAGGGTTTTAATGATTTACTTAATGAGTTGCAAATGAAAATGATGTAAATAACATGTTAAACTTGTTATCTTGGTTATTCTTGAGCAAAGTATGACCTAATGGATTTTATATATGTAAAACATAAGATAGAAATGTTGTGAAGTAGTTGTAATAAGGTGTTGAAGCTAAATGGTACTAAAATCAAGCTTAAAACATGTCTAAATCACAAAGCCTTAAACTTTCTGTTTTGGTCTGAATTTCTTAACATCCCTTTTATGTTTTATAAATATTAGTAAATCTCTGAGGACTCCAAAATGATAAGAAAACTCGAAAATACGAATTATAACGAAGAAGTTACGATAGTTACGTAGTTTAGAGCTAAATACTTTATAAAACAAATTTTATAATAGTTACTATTCATGGCAGAAACTTATAATTTGTAAACTTCAATTATATGATAAACTTTCATACGAGACTGTGATCGAAAGAATCACTAAAAATGGAGCTTATCGATAAGATACGACAAAAAGGGTTGTTCGTTAATTAAAAGTATAAAATAAAAATTTATAGGTGTTGTGATAACAGTAAAAACATATTCATCACAGATTTCAAAAACCTAAAAATATGATTTTATGTACTGTCTTAATACGAAAGGTAGCGTAAGAAAACGCGAGAAACGGCTTAAAACCGCAAAGTTATGTCATTTTTCACTAAAGCGTAATTATAATGTTTTTACTTTATATGACGATTTCACTTAAACAAACTAGATGGTGATTAGCTATATAGATAGATATATATATATGTTATTTGTTATCGAATGCTTATTTACTAGGGAATTTTCATATATGTGGCTTCTTCGGATGGAGTATTGACGAGTTGTTGGATTTACGATTTAAGAGTGTCCTAACTCATAGTAGTCATGTCTGACTCTTAAAATTATGATATGCCCGAGCGATAGTACGATGATATAATATATAGGATTATATAAAGATGTTGTTTAGACAACGTGCTTGAATACTTAATTGGACTATATTAATAGGTTGCATTGAGCGGTTAGCGTGAAGCTGTTTTTTAATTGGATATTTTGTTATCAATTTTACTCACTCGAGGTGAGTTCTTAGGCCCCATGTTTTACAATTATTGATTTACAAAGTTTAGGGGCTGAGAAACATGCTTTGTTTTACATATTGGACGCAAATGTACATTTTATCATTTATTGTTACCTAAGTAGCGAGAACCACAATGCCCTGAATCATGAATGTTAAGTTTGGTTTGGAAGCGCGAGTGTTATAAATAGATCTATTTGGGATTGACCTCCCCGTTCGGGTGACTAGCTATCTTTGGTACGAAACGGTATATCCATTGTGGATACTGGATGTTACGGGTTGAACATCATCACGGGCAGTTGTAGGCAATATTTATATATTGTATTCATTTATGTCGAGCTTCTGTGTCATGAGCTTAGGAACGTAATTGCATTTTGTGATGTCTGCATCTGTTGCAATTACTGGGATAGTCTTGCGTCTGCATATCTATACATAAACATTTGAAATTCACAACTTTATGTTGTCGTTTTTTAATTGCAATGATTTTCAAGGTATTATGACGTGGTGCGAATGTTACATTGGTGATCTATACTTATGAAGTCATGCATTAAAGTTTAGTCGCATTATTTTGTGTATCTGTTTATGGGCTGGATACTTTTAATAATAAAGTAAACAAGTAAAGCTTCGGGCTTTTGTAACACATACTTTATTAAATCCAATGTATCAGTTTTAAACGACTTTTTGGTCGTTCTTATATTATCTTGTGTTGTTGATCTGAGAAGTAACACGCCCCGGACCCTTATTCCGCTGCGACCCAAATTGGGGGTGTTACATTGTGTGAGTAAATGTAGAGTAAAACCCATCATTTTGGTGTGCTTTTCTTCATCTGACGTGGCTTCTAGCTTAGTGTGAGTAAGAAAAAGCTTTGTTTTGACTTTCTTTGACCTGCCATTGTAATTGTGCTCACTTGAATTAGACTCTAATCAAAACTTAATTTGGATTTGCCCCTTGTTTTACCCATGGTTAAAGCCTGAAGACGACGATGAATAGTACCAAGGATCTTCGCGCCTTTTTTAAACTGTAAAAGGGTAAATATCGTTGGAAGTTTGGTGAAATTGCAAAACCAGTCCTTGTCTTTGTTTATTACTAGTGTAGTGTAAAATGAGTTTCAAAAATGGCAACCTTAGTCCTTGTGGTTTTATGAAAATGGAATTGGGCTAGGATTTTGGGCTTTTGAATTGGGCTTTTGGGTCCGGGTAAGGGATTTAAGGGTTTAAGGCCCAATTTGGTTTAGGGACTAGTTGTGTAACTTTTGAAAAGTTAAGGGACTCAAATGGTGATTTTGTCTTTTAGTAGTTGACTTTTTTTGACCATTGTTTGATTGATTTTAACTGAGGGTTGACTTTTTTCTGCTTAGCTTCCGGATTTTGTGCACTCTTGGTTCTCGTGTCATGCTTGCACGTTTTTGTTGTTTTTTCTTGTGATTTTGATATATCCGTACCTGCACACACAAAACACAAATACAAGCATATTTTTGCTATTTTTGGTCTGTTTTGGGCCATTTAGGGACATTTTTTGTATTAACGGAATGTGTATTTTACACCTATCAAATTCATATAAACGATTGCGTGTCATCAGCAATATTACATGCCTTATAATACCAAATATCTTGAAACTTCCCAAAACTAAACCTTGAAAAATAGGCAAAGATGTTTGTTGAGAGAGCTAAGTGATCACTAGTTATATAAACTGAATTCCATTTTCAAAACTTTTTTTCTCTTTTTATAACTTCCTTTACTACAAACTTATTTGTGTTGAACATAATGTATTGTTCTGCATTTAACCTCATTGGTAACGTTAAGATCATAGAACAAAAAAGACAATTAAGTGTCTAAAAAGATAACTTCATCATTCCGTTTTTTTGTACTTTTCCCATGTAGATTAAAAATAAGATCACCGGTTTAGTACGAGCTAAGATGCTAAGATACTTATAATTAAAACTTGTGATAGTTCTTTCCGACATAAATCATATATTTAGTGTGTGCTCCAATTAATTTAAACCATTTAAAATCCACATATTTAAGATAGTTGAAATCCGACAAGCTTTAACATGGGCATTTTGGGCTACATATGTGATTAACTTAGCAAGATAACAATCAAAGCAAAAAAAACCTATTAGCTAAGACATCGTTGGTTCACTTGCCCCATGAATGACTTTCTTCTATAACATCCCACCGTCATCGGGTAACTGCTAAGGCTTTTGACACCCCATCCGGAGAATACTAATCGAGACGCATGAACTTCTGATGAAAAAGCCTTGTAGACTTTTTGCAAACTTAGTTTCAAAAGAATACTTGGTTTTGAAAATGAAAACTTTTATATTTATTTTATTAACTGGAAACTTGATTATTTCTTTTAGGCTAGGAATCGGTATCATTTTCTTTCGACGACACATGGCCACGCCTCCGACAAGAGCTGTTTACTTATTATGATTTACTAACCCTATATATAACATCTCCACCTTTCTTTCGATGTCAACTCAGGAGCGAACAGACAAATGCCATGTACTTTTTTGCGATGGAGTTTGTATATTAATTATTAACATAAGGATTATAACTTGCATCCTTTTTTCACAACTACATTTTTATAGATTATTTTTTTTTATTTAATAATAATTAATTAACTCATAATTTTTGCAATAGAAAAAATTTCGTTTTGAACCAAAGTATAGACTTGAACTCTAAAATTATTATGTCCAACGATGTTTGACTTTTCATCGATAAAGCTTTTTTCTCTGAATATGTTGATTAGACTTTTAAGAGTAAAACCCTAATTTGTAAAATATAAAGAGAACACGTATAATTAACCATTTTAAGAACTCCGAGGAAGAAAAACCACAAATTATTCTTATAAGCCTTTAAGTTTTCCAAATAACTTTGTTTAGCATCCTAATCGTAATCAACTACTTATCATCTCTTATCTTTGCAATTTTAAAATCTAATAAAGAAATTCGAAATACTTAGCCTATATTAAAATCCAAAAAATAACTCGGCATATTTAAAATTACTTGAGATTAGCACAAGTCTCATTTACTAACGTTTCAAGTCTTGCATGTTTAAAGTTAATTGAGCACTAGCACAAACTATCTTCATTAATTGTTAAGGGAGAAAGCTAGAACTCTACACGTACGATCGGGTCAAAAATTACTTCTTATTCTTATCAACGGAAAACCTACATTCGTGTCTTAACACTTATTATTATTTTTTTTTTTTATATTAATTAATATTTTTACATTTTTTTAAAAATTTAAAATTTTTGCTATTTTTGTGGGAAAACGGGTACGTGAGAACAAAACAATAAGCAGGTAACATCAAATCGATAGATTCCCTCCCCAAACTAAAACGAAACATATATCCTAATGTTTAAGAAAAAAAAATGCTGGTTTCTACGAAAATCTAAGCCGTTTATGAATTATGCAAAGATAAACGTGAATCGATAAGATGAAAGGATATCGGATCTCCCCAAACTAATTTCAAACAAAGGATGAGAAGCTCGAGTGAAACGGGATACAACACCGGACACGAGAGTCTTTAGAAATTTTGGGTACTAATCTGCAAAAATGCACAAAACAAACAACAAAAACGAAAACCGAAGAGGATAGCCACAACACATCAATCACATTATTAAGATACTAGAAAGAAAATGATAAGCATGGGGTGAACTCCCACGAAGCGGCTTGTTTTTGTAACCGAGTAACAAGCTCGACTCGTCCTGGAATTTTGTTGATCCTTAGGAAAGTTTGGAGATCTGGGATAACCAATGGTGGTGTATCCCCTCCATAGTAATGCTTAAGACGGTGGCAGTTGACTTTGAAATTCGAACCATCGGGATGAGACAATTTGGCAGTGCCATAAGGAAAAATTTTAGTAATAATGAAAGGATCGGACCATCGGGACTTAAGCTTTCCGGATAAAATCTTTAATCGGGAGTTGAAATCAAGACATTGATCCAAATTATTTGAAGATTCGAGTCTTGATTTTTGGTCATGAAGTTTCTGGTCTTTTAATTGTAGATTAATGAATTCTCATAAGCTTGATCTCGAAGCTCGTTAAGTTCTGAGTTGGAGCTTTCGATGATCACCGCGGTTTTGAGATCGAAATTGGCATGCTTAAGAGCCAATATGCCTTGTGTTCTTGCTCAACTGGTTAAATGACACGATTTTCATTAACAAGCTTGTATGGCGTGGATCGATTGGAGTTCTTGTCAAGCGGTTTGAAATGCCACTAATGCATCGTCTAATTGTCTGACCCTGAGGCACGGTTTTCTTACGTCTCTTAAGACTTCTTTTAAGACCACGAATCGTCACATCGATTGACCACCTGGTGTCTGAGGTGGTAAGCGGTAGAAAGACGATGTGTGACACCATATTTAGACATAACTTTATCAATTTGTCGTTACAGAAATGGGTCCCCGATCGATTATGATCGCTCTCGGTGGCAACCAAATCGGGAGAAAAGGATTTCAATTTTAAAAACTACCCTCTGCTGCGTTGTTGGGAGCGCCTTGGCTTCAACCCATATGATAAGTTCAATCGACGGCTACTAGAATATATTTGTTACTCTAGACGAGGAAATGGTCCATAAAATCAACACCCCTAACATCGGTAAAAATTTCACAAACTTGATTGCATTTTGAGCTTCTCATATCGATATGAAATTTTGCTTGTCTTTGACATGCATCACAAGATTGATTAATTCGTAAGCTCCTTATAAATTGTAGGCAACTAAGAAACCGGCATCAAATCTTGCCGAGCGGTTTGGCACTATGATGGCCCCCGGTGGGTCCTTCATGACAAGCTTTGAGGATTTCAAGAGCTTCTTGGCCAAATACACACCTACGGATGATTTGATCCGCACATATTCGAAAGAGATAGGGATCATCCCAAAAGTAATGCTTTACATCTTTGAAAAACTTCTTCTTTTGTTGAGTTGACATTCCTTTGATGAGAAAATTCCCCGCGTGGTAATTTGCTATATCGGCAAACCACGGGGTACTTTGATAAGAAGTCACCAAATTCAATGTTTCAAGAGGAAATGTCTCATTAATCTCTTTAGGATCAAAAAAATTCTCATACGGGTTTTAAGTCGAGAGAGGTGATCGGCTACGTAGTTTTTAGCACCTTTGGTATCAATTACTTTGAAATCGAATTCTTGAAGAAGTAAAACCCATCTAAGCAATCTTGCTTTGGCGTCTTTCTTGTTGAAAAGGTATTTTAAAGCGGAATGGTCCGTGTAAACAACACTTTTATTCATGATAAGATATGATCGAAATTTCTCAAAAGCGTATACTACTACAAGCATCTCTTTTTTCGTTGTTGTGTAATTTGTTTTTGCTTTGGTCATCGTTTTGCTCGCGTAATGAATTGGTCTAAAATGCTTCTCAATCCTTTGCCCTAGAACCGCACCTATTGCATAATCACTTGCATCGCACATGAGTTCAAAAGGTTAGTCCCAATTTGGAGCAATGAGAATTGGAGCTTCAGTTAGTTTCTTTTTTAGAGTCTGAAAGGCTGAATCCATTCTTCTGAAAAGATAAACGAGGTGTTTTTCTCAAGAAGGTAGGTCATGGGTCGAGAGATCTTTGAAAAGTCTTTGATGAATCTACGGTAAAAACCAGCATGCCCGAGAAAACTTCGAATTCCCTTAACGGTAGTTGGGTGAGGTAGCCTAGAAATAACATCGATCTTGGCTTTGTCGACTTCAATTCCTTTCTTTGAGATCTTATGTCCTAATACGATACCTTCTTTAACCATAAAATGGCTTTTTTCCCAATTTAGAGCTAAATTAGTGTCTTCACACAGTTTAAGCATTTTTTTCTAGATTGGTTAGGCACGTAGAAAAAGAATTTCCAAAAACCGAGAAATCATCCATGAAGACTTCCATTGTCTTTTCAATCATGTCATGGAAGATTGCCATCATACACCTTTGAAACGTGCCTGGTGCATTGCATAAACCAAAAGGCATGCGGTGGTAAGCAAACGTTCCGTATGGGCAGGTGAATGTGGTCTTTTCTTGGTATTTTGGATCAATTGGAATTTGGAAATAACCCGAGAAACCGTCGAGGAAACAATAGTACTCATTTCCTGCGAGTCTCTCAAGCATTTGATCCATGAACGGCAAAGGGAAATGGTCTTTTCTTGTAGCTTCATTCAACTTGCGATAATCAATACAAACTCTCCATCCTGTTACAAGTCTTGTCGGCACCAATTCGTTTTCATCATTGGTTACTACGGTCATTCCTCCTTTCTTTGGTACACAGTGTACTGGGCTTACCCAAGGACTATCCGAGATTGGGTAGATCAATCCAGCGTCAAGAAGTTTTTCAACCTCTTTTTTAATGACGTCATGGATCTTTGGATTAACCCTTCTCTGATGTTGGACCGCTGGTTCATAGTCGTCTTCCATTAGAATTTTATGAGAACAAAATTTCGGGTTAATACCCTTAATGTCGGAGAGCTTCCAAGCAATGGCTTGCTTTTGGGATTTAAGAACCTTTATGAGAGCGGTCTTCTCATCATCACTCAAATCTTTGGCAATTATGACAGGCAACTTGTTGTTATCTACAAAAAATGCGTATTCAAGATGAGGTGGTAAGTCCTTAAGTTCAACCTCGGGAGGTTCATAGATTGAAGATTCAGCAGATTTACAAACTTTAAGCTCTTTCTTGATTTCCGGTAAGTAATTTCCTTGATTCAGTGACGGCGAAGGATCACTATTGAGAAGAGATTCGAGAAGTAAAATGTCCCCCTCTGGGTCATAATAAGCTTCATCAACTTCCGGTAAAGTTGGATCATCGGCTAGAGCAAGAAAAGTATCAGCTTCTTCCAAAAGTAGAAAATCACTATCCTCGAAAGGAGTGAGAGTCGGAGAAGAATTTGAAACAATCGGATCGTATCTGGGAGAAGGATTTCCATATGCAACTAAATCAGAAAAATCTAAAACTTCTTGTGAGTATTCTTCACACATGACATCAATAAGATCAACTTTCTTCAAAGATTCGAGATTGTTGTACGAAATAGAAGGAGTATCACCACATTTAAGGGTTAAAGATTGATCATCATTTCTAAGAATTATCTTTCCTTCATACACATCAATTAAAACATGAGTCGTCCTAAGAAAAGGTCTCCCGAGTATGAACGGTACTTGAGGATCGGCTATGAAATCTAGAACCACAAAATCGGCCGGAAAGTAGAACTTTTCTACCTTGACAAAAACATTCTCAGCTACACCGGTTGGTTTGGAAATTGTTCGGTCGGCTAATTCTAACACCATTTTAGTATCATTTAGGCCTGGGATTCCAAGCTTTTTCCAAATGGAAAGAGGCATGAGATTTATGCTAGCACCTAAATCGGCTAGGGCTAAGCAATTATCAAACTCCGAAAAATCACATGGGATAAGAAATCGACCGGGGTCACCTAGCTTCTCCGGAAGCTTTTTAAGGACAACCGCACTACAATTTTCATTCAAAGGTATCTTGGTTAGTTCGATTAACTTGTCTTTGTTATTAAGCATCTTTTTGAACATCGAAGCAAACTTTGGCATATGAATAAGAGCATCCGCGAAACTTAGCTCAAAGTAAAGATTACGGAAAATTTCTATAAACTTTGAAGCTATGATATCATCCTTTTCACGGATTTTCTCTTTTGCAAGTCTTGAAGGGTAAGGCAAACTAGTCTTGGTCTTTTGAGCAACAAAAGGTTCTTTGATTGGTTCTTTGTCTTTGTTTTGATCTTGGATCAAAGGAGGTTGGATGTCTTCGGTACTAGGGAGCTCCGTATCCTTTGTCACCTCGGGTTCCTTTTCCACCACCGGCGGTGGAATTGGAGGTCCGTCATATGAGGCACCACTTCGTATGGTAATTGCCTTGGCTTCGTTCCTAGGGTTTGGAATGGTATTGCTTGGTAATAAACTTGAACTTGAAGCTTGGTTGGTATGATAGTTTTGCATAAAACTTAGCATCATCTTTTGAAAATCATCTTGCTTCTTTTGAGAATCATTGTAAACTCTTTGAAAATCATTTTGGTTCCTTTGAAAATTATCCAACTTCATTTGCAAGTTATTCATGTTCGCATCATTAGCCTTAGCATAACTTTCAAAATCCGTTTTAGAAACACCTTGAATTTGTGAAACGGGAGGTAAAGCTTGATTAACCAAAGGTTGATTTGTTGGTGGTTGGTATGGTGGGGCTTGATAAACGGCTCCTTGATTGTTTTGACGGTTTTGGTTGAAATTGCCTCCACGGTTTTGATTTGAATTGAAATTGTTTCCTTGATATCGGCTTTGGTTTCCTTGGTTGTTTTGAACATTTGGTTGATTAAAACCGGGTGGTCTCATTTGGTTTGCCAAATTAGGAGGATTTCTTTGAACAAAATTGCCAACGGCGGCGGTTTGTTGGAATTGATGAATGTTATCATGAAAAACGGGAAATTCATTCCTTGTTAACGGACAATTGTTGAAATTATGGTTTGAACCACATGTAACACAAACTTCCTCAACTGCTTTGACGGTAGCAGGAGTCGTAGCATTCTTTTCACAAATTATCTTTTCTAATCGGCTCATTCGAATATCCATTTTGTCTTCAAGAGAAGCGGCGAATTGTTGAAATTCAAAAGAAGGTGTAGAAGTAGAAAGAGGAGCATTCGTACTCGCTCTTGGTTCAATTGCACGACTTCTTGAATAACGGACCTTAGATTTACTCTCAATAATGGCTAAACCATCACGAGGTATCTTATCTAGAAAATTTCCACCCGCGGCGGAATCTAAAGCATCTTGATCATTGGTATTCAAGGAATTGTAGAACGTATCAAGTTGGTGTAATTCCGAGAAACCATGATGAGGACATTGACGAAGAAGTTCTTTGAAACGTTCCCATGCTTCGTTGAAGGTTTCATTTGGTTCTTGGTAGAAAGTAGTGATTTTGTTTCGAAGGTAAGTTGTTTTCGAGGGTGGGAAGAATTGGTTTATGAATTTCGAGACAAGATCATCCCACGTTAGAATCGATCGAGGTGGTTCCTTATCTAGCCAAGTCCGGGCTTCACCTTCGAGAGAGAAAGGAAAAAGCAAAATCTTAATCGTTGTATTCGGAACTTCGGGATGTCTAAATGTAGAAGTGACCTTGTTGAAAAATCGAAGATGATTATGAGGGTCTTGCTTACCCGTAAATTGATTACATTGAAAAAGATTAATCAAAGTTTGTTTAAGCTCAAAATTGTTTGCATTTATCGGTGGTACAACAATTGCATCTTCGTATCCCTCGATGGGAGCTTGTAGCATTTGAGCCATGGTACGATTGTCGGCCATTGGAATCTCGGGTTCCTAAACAATAACCGTTGTTATTTGTTGTTGTCGACGATTTCGATTACGAGCTTGAGATCGAGTGCGCATGCACTAAAAATAAAGAAATTAAAAAGCAAACAAAAATTACACAAATTTTTTGGATTTTTGAAAAAAAAAAATTAACATTCTATTTTAAACGGATACACGGAAGACAACTTAAAACCAAATAATCAACTTACTTCACGGTAGCTCTTAAATAATCAACTTACTTCACGGTAGCTCTTAAGAAAAATGATTAAAAATAAAATACTTAATGAAAAATTACTAAAAATTCAGGGAAAATCTATATCCTAACAAGGATCAAAGGAAAAATAAGAAATCTTACCCAGCTTATCAAATAAGCTGAGAAGATGGCTTATTAGGCTACGGCTTATATAAAAAAGAAGTAAATTAAAATGTGTATAAGTATTAAATGTGGGGAAAGGATACTGGATGAGCTATTGAAGCAAATGGTAAGATATGTGTGTTATGAGGGAGAGGTCTTGAGTTCGAAGCTGGCAACACACCCTTTTTGCTATTTATTTTTTTATTTTTCACTTTTTGCAATAAATACTAGAACTTGAAAAGGACTCTTTTTTGAACAATTTTAATAGAGACACAATAAGCTCATACTCAAAATTAAAGCTTATATCAGCTTATAAAGTTGACAGTTCAGAAAGTGAGCTTTTAAGCTCAATTTTGCTTACTTGGACTTAAACCTTTGCACAATGCTTATTTTAAGCTCAAATCAAAAAACAAAAAGTGTTTTGAATAGCTTATGATGTGCTTAAGCTAATTATGAAAAGAGATTTGAGCTGGAAATACTAGGAGACAATTGAAATTTATGATTAAAGTGCCAAACTCAGATTATAACTCAAAAAGCACCAAATCTATTTAAGCTAAAAAGCTCATTAATCTAAGACTTAGGCTAAGCTCTTGGAATTTTATCTATCTACTCATTAGCTATGAATTTAGACAAGAAAATAAGATACTACAATGTAAAATTTTAAAACTAAGGTACTAAATCTATTCCTATTGTTTTTGGATTTTTTAGATTTTATGAAAACTTTAAAGCT
Organism: Tanacetum coccineum; assembly: GCA_026074375.1. Taxonomy (NCBI): domain Eukaryota; kingdom Viridiplantae; phylum Streptophyta; class Magnoliopsida; order Asterales; family Asteraceae; genus Tanacetum; species Tanacetum coccineum. The sequence goes on along the minus strand of BQNB010031788.1, from coordinate 27,359 downwards.
AAATGCTCCTAATCAATTAAGCTATAAAATAGTAAATAAGACTTAATCTATATTAAACTATGACTAAACTTTAGGCTACTAAAATTTAAGAACCTAAATCCTAGATTTACTAACTTAAATGAGACTAAAAGATCAGCAGTACCAACTACTTGTTAGTACTACTGATGCAAATGGAAAAAGCCAAACCAAATGTGCAGGGTAACCTAGTGAGGTTAAACCTGCACTTAACACTCTTGTTGAATGTGTACAAACACAATTCAAACACACACAAATCCCTAAAGAGCTTAGATCAAAATTAAGCTAGCAAAGAAAAGCAACTTTGTCCCCTGGTGCAGGAACACAAATATTAAACCATAACTCATTAAATTTTGTAAACTAAACTTTGAAAACTTAATTCTTAATGATTATAAATGAATTAGAAACTGACTTACGTAAAGTTGAGGATTCACTTTAACTTTTTGATGTCAAACTAGCTAAATCCAAACACTCCTTATGAAATGGACAGATTTTATCAAAGCTTAGAAATTAAAATCTAATTGACAAGACCTGAATACCAGATAATAAACTACTTAAAACAAGCTTAATGATAATGAATTAACAACTGAATAAGCAAAAGTCTAAGTTCTATACTATTTTCTACTATTTTTGGTTTTTTATGACTTTTAATGACAGATATGAGAAACTAATGATTTATAACTATTAAACTAAAAACATATGATGAATAAGCATTAAATAGCAATATAGCACTCAAATTAGCAACTAGAAAACAGATAAGCACTTTAAATAAGCAAATAAGCAAGTAAACTACTATTAAGCTAGATAAATGAAAAGTACTAGAAATTAAAAGATCAATGAATTAAATGAAAGACTTACAATAAGCTTCAGCTTAACAGAAGCTATTAACTCAATTATCAGCTACAAGCTCTAGCTTATCCTATTGGATAAGCTAGTAAAAGTCCTTGGGATTCCTTCCATGATTGAATCCCCTTCCAAAGCTTAAAATCCAATAGATAAGGTGTTTAAACTGATTTATTAGGTTTAAGTAGATTAAAAGAACTAATTAACTCTATTATTAGCTTATAGACTAATAAGAGCTTATTCAGTAGCTTATGATCTTTAGCTTATCATTTAGAGAAAAGTAAGAGCTTATGAGAGTTAACAAAAGAACTTATGACAAAGTGAAACTGTATTTCATTAATAAAAGCTGGTTTACATTACTTGAAAGGAAATTACAAAGGCTTTTAAAGGAAAATAAGCTAAAAATTAGAATTAAGCTAAAATTAAAAACTAACTAACTACTTAAAAATTCTCCCTTGTGTGTGTGAGAGTGAGCTCTATTTATAGGCTCTCATAGATCCTTCTAGGCCTTGCTTGCATCATACGCTCCTCTCAATCTCAGCCAATCATTCCATCAATCATTTGAGAGTCATTTTGAGCCGTTTGATCAAATTCCATCTCACACGGATTGCCAGCGTGGCAATCCGTGATGTGACACTTTGTGTTACATCTCTGAGTGGTTATAGTGTAAAAATCATAATCTCTTGTGCTTTCCCCTCTTCGACGTGGCTTCTTTGCTTGAGTGAACCAATTAAAACCCTTGAGATTACATAACTATCCCTGTCATCTTATTGTACCTCACTTGAATTGTCGTCCTTGACCCTCAATTTTGAAAAGCCCTTTGTTTTAACCTGTGGGTAACTCGGGACGATGAATGAACAGTAAAATGGTTTTGGCGCCATTTTTTTCTTTTTATAACTGAAAGGGTAAAAAACGGGTGTGAGCTTTAGGCTAATGGCAAATTTAGTCCCTGTGGTTGTTTATAAAAGTGAAAGGTAAAAGGACTTTGGAAAATGGCAACATTGGTCCTTGTGGTTATATAAAAAGGGTAAATGGGCTAAGGGTAATGGGCTTTTGGATCCGGGTAGAGTATTTAAGGGTTTAAGGCCCATTTAAGGGTTAGGGACCATTTATGTAACTTTTGGAAAGTTGAGGGACTTAAATGGTAATTGTGGGTTTTTGTCTTTTTATGGTTGACTTTTGTTGACTGAGAATTGACCAAGAGTTGACCACAGCTTTGACTTTTTGACTTTTCCTGCTTTTGGCTTTGCATCTCTGGCTTCTTTTGTGCTCTTCCGTTCCTCGTGTCCGTGTTTGCCCGTTTTTGACGGTTTTCTTGTGATTTTTGATATATCCGTACCTGCACACACAAAACACAAAAACAAGCATATCTTTGCCATTTTTAGTCTGTTTTGGGTCATTTAGGGTCATTTTTGGTGTTAACGGATATGTGTATTTTACACTTATCAAAATTCCCCAAACTAAACGATTGCGTGTCCTCACGCAATATTACATGCCTTATAACCAAATACCTCGAAACTTCCCCAAACTAAACCTTTGAAAAGTAGCAAAGATTTTTGTTGAGAGAGCTAAGAGATCACAAGTTATAAAACACCCGAATTCCCATTTTCAAATATATTGTGACTAAGGCTTCAAACTTACTTTTCAGTTGTCACATATTTCAAATTCATATGTGGCTAAATATTTAGCAAAAAATATCAGTCACTTTTAAAATAAATGTGTGAAAAACTTGACTTATATGTTTAGCAGCATAACACAATTACTTCATGTCACCGTATATTGATTTTGGTCACACTATTCAATTGTGTGACATTTATTTTTCACATATGTATATATGTAGTGTGACTAATGTTTCATAAATATTTGAATCCGTCACACGTCCCAGATTATAAGTGACTAAATGATCAAAAATATTTTACCAGATACCTCTAGTCACGTAAATATCCAAATGTGTGACAACGAAATTCTAAAATGGTTACACGAAATGAGTTCAAGTGTAACTGTTTATTTTATTCTGGTACATTTAGTCACATAAATATCTGACTGTGTGACCGTTCAAAAAACAGCATGTGTGACGAAAGCCACTTTTTGTACTAGTGGAATGATATTCGAATATATTATAATTCGTCCGCCTCGTTAAGTGTTTATAAATTCACTTTCGGTCACAAAATACCCTAAAGTTTCCTATAATTACAAAACATCCCTTAGGTTTATAAAATACACAATATTTACATTTTAAACCCTTCAGTTTCCGTAATTACATTTTTGTCCTCTAACTTTACGCAAGTTACACTTTAGGTCCCTTAATGTTGAAAATAGTCCCTTAGTTTCTAGAAATGACAGATACAGTCCTTGTACTTGTTAAAATCAGTATTGACAGTTTTGACCCTATAGTTTGCCAATTGACACTTTTAGTCCCTTAACTTGTAAAAATCGCATTTTAACTCCAATTAAGTTCTAACAAGTGGCATTATGTTTCATTAAGTTCCAATAAGTCGTATAAGCTGTTGTCAGCCCATAAATAAGCTCGGATGATCTTATTTTGGCTTATTGAGCTTATTGGGCCTTATTGGACCCGTTAAGGTCCAATAAGCCATTTAAAGGTCCAATTCGAATTTTAAAAGCATAAAAGCCTTCATTAGGCTTATTTAAGCTTACTGAATTTGTTTGGCCAGAAAATAAGCTCGGGTGAGCTTATTTGAGCTTATTGGGCTCGTGAGCCCAATAACTCAAACTCGTAATAGTTATATGAGGTGCCATTAGTATTTTAACGTATTTTCTAAACTTATTAAGTCTTTTAAGGTCTGTTTACTATTTATCTTATCAGATAAGCAAATAAGCCTCGTTATTGGGCTTCTTAGGCCCAATAGGAACCCAATTGGAGTTTTAGAGGTTTAAACTTGGCCCATTAAGGTCCATTAATACTATTTACGTCCATTAAGCCCATTCAAACTTGGATAAGTTGCGTAAGCTCACAAATAAGCTGTTAGAGCTTACCGTGTCTTATGGTTTACGTTTTGGACTCGTATTGGGCTAATAAGCCCGTTAGGGGTCCGGTTGGTTTTTAAGCACACGCTAGGGTATTCTAGTGTTTACATAAGCCCATTAAGCACCTAGGTTTCTTAATAAGCCCAAGGGTGCTTATTAATAAGTTGTGACCTCGCCAAGTTGGCTTATTGGGCTTGTTTGGGTCTAATGGGTTCGTTCGTGGCCATGGGGCCCAATAGGAGTTAGATTTGTGCAAGCTTGTCTTTTATAGTTTAATAAGCCTCCTAGTTCCATCAATAAGCTAGGATGAGCTAGAAGAATAAACTACAGTCCACCATTAGGCTGTTGGGCCCAAACCGTAAGCTCGTTAGGACTACGCAAAGCCCATTGTGGCTCGTTACCCCTCTAGTAACATGTTTGTTTCGAAACAATTTGTCCTAGCTATATGTCGTGTGTTTAACACATTTATACGTCGTGTTTTACATGCAAGTGTTTCTTAACGTCCCACATACGCTCCCAAGCCATAGTACATCGTTTACGATACAAGTTTACGTGTGGTTTTCTTATAAACGAACGGTTTTTCTAAGCTTTGCTTGTTAATAAGTCATGTTACATGTTTTCTTTACATATTAACACCACACAAGTTGTTACACGCTATAACATTGCGTATATCACGTATATTTTTCATTACACATACGTGAACTCTCGCTAGTACCTTATATATATATACACGTGACTCATAGACTAGTTAACAAGGAAAATAAGTATGATACGAAGGGTATGGGTTCGAACGTGACTTACAACAAGGTCCTAGTGCTTTGTTTTCGAGTGTGCGTGAGGAATGAGACGACCCACTTATGTATATCACGACCAATTATCAAACCAAGTTTCCAAGCTTTGCGTACACCCAACCCTAGCTCGTATATTCCCTTATGCACTCGTTATGTGACCCTTTGTCGTGTTTGTTGGTTCGAATGAAGTAAATATGAGGTGTTTGGTTGCGGTTTGAGACCCGAACAAAGGAAACAATATATGTTTAGTTATTTGAGAGAGTTTAAGGTGTGTGTGAGTTTTCAAGAGTGTCAAGTGGTAAATATGTGTGGTATTTATAGGCAAAATAACTAGTTAGCTTTCCTAGTCCCATAAACAAACCAAACCGGCCTAGGGTAGTAGTTTTTGTAAGTTTCTAGTTAACTACACATAGTTTTGTTAAACCACTAAGTACAAGTCTTAATTAGAGGATTTTGGTACAAGATTTGCCAAGATATTGGAAATCCTATGATTTCTGTGTGTGTGTGTTGTGTTTAACCACGGCATAGGCAACCAAAAGAGACCAAATGGGTTATTAACCATTGTGTAATAGATTAGTGGGAGTCATTTAGGACTAACATTAATTAATGGAAGTTTGTCCATGTACTTAGCAATATCTTGGAAGATTTCTAGTTGTTTTTGGTTCCCATATTCGGCTATATTGGGTTTTACACAAGAATTGATTTAATTTTTGTGTTCAAGGTTTCAAAGTGGTTATTGGTTTGAGTCTAGGTATTTCGCTATTAGGATTGTAGAAAACAAATCATCTTTGAACCAATTCAAGTCATTGTCCAAATAACAAACGAGGTCTCAATTTCATAAGTCTTTGGGAAAACGACCCGGTAATCACTTACCGGTTTCTTACGTGTGGTATTTTTGTGAGGATTTTTGCTCTAAATCTTTGTCCTCAAGGATTTTTAGTAAATTTCCTTATACTTTGATATTATTACGTATTAAATTGAAACGATCAATTTTTGGCGCCGTTGCCGGGGATTTGTGATTAAGATTCCTTCGTTTGCATTTGTCGATCGTGATTTGAAAAACCTTTCGTCTTTTAAAGTTGCGTTTTTAAGAAAATCAAAAATACATAAAAAATTAAAAATACAAAAAGTAAAAAAAATATTTTTCTTTTCTTTTTAGTATAAGTAGAAGATTAATAAATAAACAAAAATACAAAAATATTTGCTCTTCCGGATTTTTCGATTTTTCTCGTTAATTTGTGAATATATAAGAAATAATTTTTTTTACCAAGTTGGTAAAAGAACACCAACAAATAATACCTTCAATTGAGGTATTATCATCAATAAGTTCCCGAACCAAAGATTAAAATAAAAAATAAAGAATACAAAATTTACCGTTTGTGTCACTTACGAAAAAGGCGCACCTCTTTTGTAAAATTTATTTTACTTAAGAGAGTTACCCTAAGTTTGTTGATTATTCGGTAAACAAAAAAAATGTACTTTTCTCATTTCTTTTCTCATTTCATTTGTTTGATTAGTGCATGCGCACTAGAAATTTCAATTTTCTAAATAAATCAAACATAACCATTATGAGACATCGAAATAAAGGACGTGCTCCAAACATAGTCGAATCCGAGCTTCGTACTATCATTGCACCAATGGCGGAACGTACAATGGAAGAGCTACTCCGTGCACCCACAGAAGGGTATGGAGAAGCTATCATTTTACCGGAAATTAATGCGGATCATTTTGAAATTAAGACGAATTTGTTACAATTAGTTCAAGCGAACCCGTTTCACGGTTTAGAGAACGAAAATCCTCATGCTCATATTAATAGTTTCAAAAGGATTACCTCGACTCTACGATTTAGGAATGTGCCAAACGATGTGATTAAGCTAATGATGTTTCCATATTCACTCGAGGGGGCTGCTAAAACTTGGTACGAGAAAGAACATCCTAATTTAATCTTGACTTGGGAGGATCTCGTTACCAAATTCGTGAATCAATTTTTCCCTCCCTCGAAAAGGTTAGAGTTCTTCATGACAATCCGCGTCGTATAAATATCTCGTATTAGTATTAAAATAATCACAATAATCAACATTTATATTCAAAATAAATGAAAATCTCATATTACCACATATATATATTTTTCCATATATATATATCGATTTTTTACCCTAGATCTATGCATGCATGAACTATTTCACCTCTTGATCATCATATATCATACATATACATATACATTTAGAAATCAAGAAAAACATATCAAGAACTTATTAAATTTTTACCACAAAAAGTGTAGAAAGATCATAATGATCAAAACAAGAACAAAGATTGATGGAAGCTTCAACTCTAGTCTTGATCTTCATCCCAAAAACTCTTGACCACTATTTTTCTTTACCAAATTAGTTTATAAAAATGTTTTATCATCTCAGCCCCTATCTTGATTAAAACCTTCTTGAAAATCTCTTTAAATCGCCTCCAAAATATAAGGTTATACTTAGGAAATCATCTTAGCTAGTGTAGTATATTTTGATCTTGTAAATTTTGTATAAAATGGGTGTTTGTGGTGTTATAGGTGGCGTCAATATGGAGAGGGAGAGAAAGCAATGCAGATTTTGAGTTAAAATATGAGTTGTGTGTGTTATTTTGGTCAAAAATGAGCTTATATACTTGTAGGAGCAACATGCCAAGTGTAAGGTGTATGGGATGAGGCTTAATACCAAGGGGACACCTCTCCCTTTGGTTTTGTCACCCTTTGCATGGTGATTATAAGTCTCATGAATCGAACGTTACCATTTCATAAAAATGCCCACTATACCACCTGCTATGAGTTTGTAATCTTATTATCTATAAACGCTTCCCGTAGTGTCATTTTCCCGACACGAGACGATAGCTAGTCGTCACGGATTGGAGGTGGTAATCTCCAAATAGTACTATTTCTTGTATAAGCGTATGCCATTACCTGGCAATTAACAATTCATGATTTCCACGGGTCTTTTATCTAGCGAGTTAATTCCAACTTATAATAATCAAGGCTACTAGCATACATTCAAGTCCCTTGTGTTCATTTTAAAAACAAGCATGTTATCTCCCTCGCGGGTTTATAAATCAATTCAAATATTAAAATGCGAGGCTATGAACTCACTTGGTGATGTCGGAAGAGAATATCGATAGAAAAGAACTTCGGGCGTAAGCGCGTCGATCAACCGAGACCTATACAAATTGTAATGGGTCTTAGGTTTCTAGCCGATAAAATTAACGATGACTCGTAAAATAAATAAGTATGTATATATATATATACATGTATTTTATATGATGATCATGACCCAATGATTTAATTATTTCACTCTTAGGTTTTTCTAGGTTTTTAACTAGTTTCTATTTGCCATTTTTACTCTTATGGTCCAATATATTCCAAAAAGCCCAATAGGCCCATAAGTAAGTCCATTAAGTGTTTAGGTTGATACCATTAACCCAAAACCAGGTCTTAGCCCATTAATTAAGCCCAAGTGGGTTGGGCTTAAAGCCAAGTCCAATATGTCCATTTTTTTTTTTTAAAACAAAAAAAATTGGGCCTAGTGGCCCAAATGAGGCCTTACGACCATTAAGCTTGTAAATGGTATTATTATAAATTTTTCGAGTTCTCGATGGTCGGGGCATGTTATTTATCAGTATTAACTTCTAAAAAACTTCAGGAAGGGGTCCTACCACCTCGGGTTTTAGTTGTAAAAACGTTTAATTAGTTATAGTGTTCGTATAGACGTAAAATTTTATATACTTTTATGTTTACGAAAAAGTTCATATTTTAATAACCGTAAATGATATAATTGAAATCTTTATATCCTTAGTTTCATAATTAAGTATATATTACAGATCTAAAGTTACTTTTATACTTATTTTAAGTATACATATACTTATGATCAAACTACTACACAAAGGTCAAGTTATAAATTTGGACTAAAATCTCACTTCACCATTTTTGGATGTTCATTAACAAACCATAATGAACTGGCTGACTATCCAATTGATCCAGAACCTACATGATTTTATCTAGGTCTCATAATTTTAACTTTTTAACCAAGTCAGTACGTAATTGTGACTTTTTATACCATCTGTCCAGCAAAGTCAGAATCCATTAGATTTTAGTAAATTTGTCATAACTTGCTCAATTTTTTACACTACCTATGGGGTCCATTTGATACCATGATCACAAGACATTTGTTCTCCACCTTAAGTATCTCAAATCAACTCTCAAGTTACTCAAAATTCCAGAAACTTACTACTTAAAACAGCTCCCTTTTTTCATAATTTCTAGCAAGATCAATAGTCAATTAGCATTTCCATCCTTAGATCTTTCCTGCATGGACAATTTCAACTCTTGATCATCATATATCATACATATACATATACATTTATAAATCAAGAAAAACATATCAAGAACTTATTAAATTTTTACCACAAAAATTGTAGAAAGATCACAATGATCAAATCAAGAACAAGGATTGATGGAAGCTTCAACTCTAGTCTTGATCTTCATCCCAAAAACTCTTGATCACCATTTTATTTACCAAATTAGTTTATAAAATGGTTTATAATCTCACCTATCTTGATTTAAAAAGACATTTTGATAAATTCTTTAAATCATCTCCACAAAATATAGGGTTAACTTAAGGTATCATATTCACTAGTGTCCATCCTTGTTTGATCTTCAAATTTTTGTAGAATGTTGTTTTTGGTGCTATGTGTGGCGTCAAGGGTGATAGGAAGAAAGACAAATTCAGATTTTTGAGTTGAACTATGAGATATATGTGTGTATATTGGTCAAAAATGGGTTTAAGTATGGAAGAGGCATGGAGGACAAGTGTTAAGCAATTTGCTTGACATTGCTTACCAAAGGTACACTTGTCCTTTGGTTTTTGCCGCCCTTATAAATGGTGAGATAAGTGGGGTGAGTTTAAAACTTGTCCCATAATTTGTAAATACGGGTATTTTCAAAGTTTGATATTTAAAAAGGTACGATTTATTGTCGTTTTTCGTAAAACGTAAAAATAGTACGAGACACGAAAAATAAAAACGAATGTAATAAAACTATTTCTATGACATTTTGATAATATAAACGTTGATACTTGACATAGGATTCGTCGGTTCTTCATTGACGTTACTTAATTTGCAAACGTAAACCCTAATTTCTTCCGATTAATAGTGAGTTCACATCTCAACATAAAAATGAAAATTATATTTAATACTCGAGGATAAAATAACGACCTAAAATTGACGGATTGTCACAATTAATCGTGTCGCAATTAACGCATCCGCATAAAGCATCCTCTAGTTTAATTATTATCTATCTTAGAGAATTAAAGCAGTGGTGATCCTGTTAAAACCTTAGCCCAACGAGATTTTACCCACTTATTGTTTGACGGTGTTTTATATACTGGTAGTCTACTATTCAAATCTTTATCAGTTAATTAAGAGCATGATAGCTGAAACATAAACGGGTCACATACCGGTCCAACTAAGCTCATAATTAAAAGACAAAGACAGAATGTTATTTGTGATCCTATTGGTCCAGTAATATGAAACACAATATGGAGAGCTATCCCGGTATCTAGATTACTTGGTCCGTATCACTAGATCCAGTTGAATGATAGGTCGCATATCCAAACACATAAACAAGTATGAGGTGATAAACATAATTAAACAATTAACGATAAATTAAGAAATCGATTTAAAACAACAAAACATTGAACTTTCATTGAGATGGCTAATACCCAAGGGTATTATCCCGTAACCATTATAATTATACAAGCATAATCAAACAATTGAAATCGAACGATTAAGAGAGTAAAAATTACACGATGTCTTATATGGTCGTAATTGCTTGTTTATGGCTTAAGGTGTTGTGTGTGTTGATTTGTGTTATTTTTTGATTTTTTTTTTTATGAGTGTGTTGATCTGATATGTTATGTTTGATATGAGTTTTGTGATCAATGTTCTTGAACTTTTTTTGCTGATCTTTCTTTTAAAATTCATCTTTCAGTGAGTTATATGGTATTAAAGAATATGATATTGCACAATGAAAACTCGTTTTTGAGTCTTCTATTTATAGTGTCTGAAAAAGACTCGATACGCCGTATCCAGATAGGTCGATACGGTGTATTGGGTTGGATTCCTTAGAGTGCGCGCTACGTTCGTAATAAATCTTTGATATCATTCCCAATTTACTTGATTTACTGTATTCAGAATAGGTATATTCTTGGATACGGCGTGATGTAAACAGTATAAATAGAAGTGAATACGCCATGTTAGGAGAGTGGTTCAAACGTTTTCTTAGTAAAGTCTTGGCGCAGTTACGCCGGTATCCTTTAGATGGATACGACGTATTTGGTGAAATTCTGCATTTCAAATTCTCTCATTTTAGCTCAAATTATGTGCCTTTTAGCTTGTTTCTTCACAAAAACTCCTGAATACTACATTTATCAACTTTAAAGCAATTAAGTACCAAATAATGCAATAATTATATAAAAGTGAGCAAAACAGATGGGATGAATGATATAATAAAGTGACGTTATTTAATGTCATCAGGCCCGCAAAGGTCTACGTGCAACAGATAGAGCTTTTCTTGAATTGAGTCTTCAGCTTTGGGTTTGTGGGAGTATTTCTTGCTTTTACCTAGAGCACAGGCTGAACATAAGTGATCCTTCTGAAACTTTAATCTGGGTAGCCCGCGAACTATTCCTTGTTTGGCCAGTGTAGTGATATAGTCGAAGTTCAAATGTGATAACCTTCGATGCTATAACCAAGACTTTATCTTTGAGGCTTTAGACAAGAGACAAATGGAAGAGGACAACATATCATCCAGAGACAAAGTGTATAAATTTGAGCCCCTTGATCCCTTAAGTAGGTCAACACATTCTAAGTCACGAATGTAGCAGGCGTGTTTACGAAAGCTGAACCTTCAGATTCAAATCACAATTGGCCAACAGAAAATAAGTTGTGTCCTAACCCTTCTACATAGTAAACCTAAAAAATCATAACTTTTCCCATCTGATAGTCTCTATAGCCCATTATCTTTGCAATCTGATCATTTCCGAATCTGATAGTACCCAGAAATTTGTAAACAAAGTTGATAAGCTGAGAGCGGTTTCATGCCATATTCTTGGAGCATCTGAAGTCCAAATACCAGAGAATAATTTGGACAACCTGAAATCGACAAGATAAGAAGATGGAACATCTGAAGTATTAGATCCACAAGATTGATTGGGTTATGAGTTTTTAGAAATCCTAGATTCTATAATCTTAGATTTGCTACTCGAACCTACAGATTTTATTACTTTGGGTCTCCTGCTATTAACATTAACTTCTGGATTTTGTGTAATTACTGATTTTGAAGTGGTTTCCTTAAGAGGCACTACTTTAGTGGAGGTGATCCTAGTTAAAGGGCACGTATTTCTAGCTATAATGAAGGTCCATCTTGTAGGTTTCCACCTATAACTAATATCAGTGAACACTTTTCCAGTTGGTTTCCAAATATTCTTGTTTTTGCTCTTCTTAACAGAGGTAGATTTAGAAAGCACATTCACATCATTAACAAATTCAAGAAAACACATATCATGATTTGCATCAAACATACATTTACTACATTTAACAAACATTACTTTAGAATTCTCATTTAACTTTGTATGCTTAACATTCACATCACAAATAGGTTTAATAACACGATTCTTTTTATTTGAACTATACTTAACGCTCCTAGGTTGGTCTTCTACTTTATTCTTCGGGTTGCTATTTGTTGTTTGTGAGATCCTATTTGTATTGGTATTGCCTGAAGGCTGTGATCTGCTAGCACTAGTAGAACTCTTCATTCCTGTAGAAGGTAACACATGTTTGTTAGAATCTTGTGTTTTGTGGGAATCTTTGAGGGAGGTTGTTACCATGAGGTCTCAGGTTCGAGCCTCACCGGGTTTTCCTTCTTGGTAAGAATCTATGTTAGCCTCTGCCTACTTAAATGCGTGGAGTCTCTGGCTCGCTAACATTGGTCTTGTACTAACTTGCCGTTCAAAAAAAAGATGATGTGGCAGTTTCTGCAAACCTAACTTTTTTATTTTTGTTCAATGGTGTGACATCAACCAATTTCTCACTATGTTTTGTTAAACTAGGGCATGTAGATTTAACTTAAACTAGCAACTCCTGAATTCGTTAAACAATCTTACAGGTAGAGTCTAAATCATTATCTAAAGGTCTTAGGGCTGTAGCGTGTTTGACTATTTCCCGAAGAGTGTCAGAATGTTCCCGAGAGTGCTTAATATAATCTATGTGAGCATCCCTATTGTTCAATAGTTTAGGAGCTAGAGGTGCTAAATCAAGCTTAAACATTCTGGGAGTAATAACATTGGGATTATCCAGTCGAACATCTTTTTCAACCACATTCTTTCCTTTTAAACTCTCAATATGGTTCCTCAAATTAGCAATCGAGGCATCTTTTGCGTCTAGCCTAGCTTCCCATTCATTTATTTTGAAAATTCTAGAATTTCAGGAGCATTTTGATTATTTAATGGCTTGTTAATCAGAAAACTCTCTTTTTGATGTTGTAATTTAAATTCAAGATTAACATTACGAAATCTTAAGTCGTAAACATCTGAGTACAACTTCATCAAAAATTGTCTTTTCAATCATTTGTCCCTTTTTGGCAAGCTTAGCCTTAAGCATTAGATTCTTATTATATTCATCGATAAAACCTTGTTGCATTTCACGACAAGCATTGCGTGAAGCAAGAGAATTTACATAAATGTGAACTATATCTTGAGATAAGAGAAGTTCAAATAAGTGATTATTTTCCTGCTCTAATCTCTCAATTTCAATATTATCATTCACAAGACATTTATTATCAGCAGGTAACACATTAGCAAGTACAAAATCAGCATACATTACAATGTTCATCACATCTTGATAGATAACATGGTCCAAGAGTCGATCATTATCAAGAGAAAGTTCTTTCTTTTGAATATTAAAATATTTTTTGTCTATAGAACACTGATCAACAACAGCTTCCATGTGGTTAAACACCATTTTCACTTCATTAAGTTCAATGTGTAGACCATTTTCAAAATCTTTAAATGATGCTTGTAAAGAATTTATAAATGGAACGACTTCTTCTTTGAAAACCTTTTTGGTGTGTTCAAAACCCCATGAACCCTCAATTATTGCATCAGGTGTGGTTCTTACTTTGACCTCCTTGTCAAAACTGGCAAGGTGATTTTTTAGCTTTTGAAAACTTGTTTTTACCAAACTTACCTTTGGAAGTTTTTTAGGAACCTTTATTTCAACTAGTGTTTGAATAATATCAAGTTGTTCATACTTAGGGTTTGAAAGCGGTAACCAGAAAGCTTGTTCTGCAGACAGTTGCATTTGTGAAACAAAACGTTTTCCAAAATCTTCAGCCAATTTATTCAACTCATTATAATTAATTAGAGAAATATTAATTTTCTTTTCTTTTAAAATTGGATCATTTTGTTTTGCAAGCATTTTGATCGACTCTCTTCCTCTAAAATCAAAGTCTCTTCTTCATCAACCATAGAAATCACATCATGTTTCTTAGATATTACAATTCCATCATACAACGTTGGCTTAATCCGCTGAGCTTTCTTAAAATAAAATGGATTTTGATAGCCAAGAGCTTGTTTGTGAGTATCATCATAAAAAACTTATGGTTTCGTTAGCATGTGCACTGTCTGCGTAGATTGACCCACTTTATAAACAATATAATCCAATTCCTTTATTTTCTTTTCTAAATCAATTTCATTGTCCATGTTTTTACGTTCTTTTTCTTTGGATTCCCTTTTGAAAACAGTAAATGTTTGCAATAACGATTCCTTTTCCTTGATTTGTTTTGAAAGAGTATGTTTAAGTGAGTCAATTTCTTTCTTAAGTGCATTCCTATTCCGAATCATGTCATCTATTTGTGAATCAATCATTTTTTCACGACTATTCAAATTAACATTACGTCTTTTTTCAAACGTTTTTACTCGTTCTTTGTATCTTTCAAGCTCAATGGTTAAGGATTCATTAACAGTTTTGGTTTCCTGATTAACCTTATCCCAATGAGTTACTTGATTAGACATTTGTTTAGACATCTGTTCAAACATAAATATTATCAACGAATCTTGTTGTGCAGGAGAGTTAGTATCTTGAACAATTATATTTTGCGTTTGTTGCATATACTGGTCATAACAAATGATATTGATATCACTTATTATTTCATTATCTGGAACATAATCAATAAGGGATTGTTCCAAATTCTGCGTCTCTTGCACATTTTGATTAATCATATCATTATTTTGATAAGAGTCATGTTGTGTTACCTCGGAGAGGACGTCTGAATCGTAACTAGAAAGATTAGCCATAAGAACCGCTTTTGCTGAAGAGATATCATCACAGTCAAAATCATAAGCATCTTGATCATCAGTCTGGAAAGCAGCATTCTGTGGAATTGTTGTCTGAATAGCTTGACCGTCTAGAATTCCTGGATCTGCTAGAAATGCCAACTGTTCCTCATCCAAAACTTGACTAGATTCATGTGCTTGAACGAGCAACGTATATTCCTTGAACCATATAGAATTTCTTGGCCTTTTTGGCTTAGTGAACTGCCTTTCCATATGCCCTTCACCCTAAAAATTATAACACTTAACAACCCTTGCTTGACCAGCTGCATTATTTCCCCTGAACTTGTAGCATTTCCTTTAGTTCCCGTACCAGCAAAACTCTAACCCTTTCTCCTTTGAACTTGTTGAACAGTAACCCTGCCATCTTGAATGATAGCTTGGTTTCTTGGATTGGAAGATGTTCTGAGTTGGTTGTTGGTTGAAGGAAAACATGATGCAACTACGGTTGGCATAAATGCCATTGCTTTGTTGAGAAAAGCAATTGGATCATCTCCTGGTAGAAAAACTAGAACACCAAGACCTGAGTTTATTGGGGAAACTCAGTTTGTGGTTGTGGTGAAATTGAAGGGGAATGATAAGCATTTTAAGAAACTGATGGTGTTGGATGACTGATTTGAGGCTGGTAAGCATGTTGATATTGTTGTGGATGATGAGGTGCTTCATAAGTTGGTAAGTATGGTTGAGAAGAATGAGTTGTTTGATGAATTGATGATAGTTGTTGTGGATACTGAACCGAATGTGACTGAGTATGATGGTTAGCAACCAATGCAAGAGGATCTTGATATCTGTTACATATCATTCGTGCTTCATTTGCATGTCCATCATGTTGACTCAGATATGCATACAGCTGATCAAAGTTGGTAGTGTACATGTTCTTTGCCAACTTGACATCGGTTACAAACTTGCTCCATTCAGGTTGAAGAGCATTCAGAAATTTTGTATTCACTTAAACTTGCTGCATTGTCATGCCAATGGTATGCATATCAATAATGAGTTGAGCAAAGCGCTAGTAATACTCATGAAGTGATTCACCCTTGATGGAAGTATACTTGTCAAACTCATTATACAGTTTACATTCATGTTCTTGATATGAAAGTTCAGTGCCTTGCATGAGTAACTTGACTCTATCCCAGATATCTTTAGCTGCCTGACAATGGTTGACAAGAGAATACACATCTGGTGGGAGACCTTGAAGAACAATGTTGAGTGCTTGAACATCACAGTCATCTTGAAGCTTTTCTTGTTCAGTGAGTTCTGCATACTTGTTATGAACTTGACCATTTTCTTCAATAGTCGGATAGACAAGGGGTCCATTTTTAATAGACTCAAGCATCATTCTACCATTTTTCTTTCCTTTGAGGTATAGCAACATACGACTCTGCCATGAGTTATACATTGTCTTGTCAATCATGGGAGGACGGTTCTCGGCACCAGCAACTATCATGTACTCTGCTAAAGTAGACATTTTGAATTGATTGTTGTATGAATTGATGAAATTTGATCGATCAGTGATAAAGGAGAATTGTTGAAGGTGATTAAACTTGGTATTTCATGGGATTTTACAAAGTAAGACAAACCGTTGAAAATATCTTGAAAAATTGTAATATTTTGCACACCAGTGCAATGTTTCGCACAATGTATGTCCTTGTAATGTTTCGCACAGTCCGTGTCCTTGTAATGTTTCACACGTCTTATGACCTTGTAATGTTTCGCACAGTTTATGGTGATGTAATTTTTCGCAAGGTTTATGAAAATTGGACAAAATTTTGTTTTGCACAATTACTTATTTCGCACGTTTGTTACACAACTTGTTTCACACAAATATTACATTACATAAATCACACACGTGTTACACAAACGTATTTCGCACACCTGTTACACTGACATATTTCGCATGAATGTTACAATTTTGGCAGAATCTTGTTTCGCACAGTTACGTATTTCGCACGAAACGTAAAAACGCAAAAACTCTTAAAAAATCACCTAAAAACACCCTTTTTGATGTTTTTTCTTGATTCCTTTTATACAACTAAGTATCTTAGGCCTAGATCTTGCTTAAAACATAAACTTTAAGGTTTTTAAGCACAAAAATCTTATGTTCGATGTTGACGCACACGAGACCAAAAAGAACCAAAAAACACGATCAAAACGCACACAATCTCATGATATCACCTCATGGCGACTGATACCAATTGTAGAATATCAATCACACAACAATCTATGAAATGAAGTATCCGAAACGTAGACGAAAGTAGATCTTAATCTATGTTACGTGTGAAGAATACTCACAAGAAGTTTTAGGATTTTCTGACGAAATTGCATATGGCAATCCTTCTCCCGGATACGATCCGATTGTTTCAAATTCTTCTCCGACTCTCACTCCTTTCGGGGATAGTGATTTTCTACTTTTGGAAGAAGCTGATACTTTTCTTGCTCTAGCCGATGATCCAACTTTACCGGAAGTTAATGAAGCTTATTATGACCCAGAGGGGGACATTCTCCTTCTCGAATCTCTTCTAAATAGTGATCCTTCGCCATCACTGAATCAAGGAAATTACTTACCAGAAATCAGGAAAGAGCTTAAAGTTTGTAAATCTGCCGAATCTTCAATCGATGAACCTCCCGAGGTTGAACTTAAGGACTTACCACCTCATCTCGAATACGCATTTTTAGCAGATAACAACAAGTTGCCTGTCATAATTGCCAAAGATTTGAGTGATGATGAGAAGACCGCTCTCATAAAGGTTCTTAAATCCCGAAAGCAAGCAATTGCTTGGAAACTTTCCGACATAAAGGGTATAAACCTGAAATTTTGTTCTCATAAGATTCTAATGGAGGAGGATTACGAACCAACGGTCCAACATCAGAGAAGGGTTAATCCAAAGATCCATGATGTCATTAAGAAAGAGGTTGAAAAACTTCTTGACGCTGGATTGATCTACCCAATCTCGGATAGTCCTTGGGTGAGCCCAGTACACTGTGTACCAAAGAAAGGAGGAATGACCGTAGTAACCAATGATGAAAACGAATTAGTGCCAACAAGAACTTATAACAGATGAACGAGTATGCATAGATATCGACAAATTGAATGAAGCCTACAAGAAAAGACCATTTCCCTTTGCCATTCATGGACAAAATGCTTGAGAGACTCGCAGGAAATGAGTACTATTGTTTCCTCGACGGTTTCTCGGGTTATTTCCAAATTCCAATTGATCCAAAAGACCAAGAAAAGACCACATTCACCTGCCCATACGGAACGTTTGCTTACCGCCGCATGCCTTTTGGCTTATGCAATGCACCAGGCACGTTTCAGAGGTGTATGATGGCAATCTTCCATGACATGATTGAAAAAGACATCGAGTCATCAAGATGAATTTCTGTTTTTGGAAATTCTTTTTCTACGTGCCTCACCAATCTAGATAAAATGCTTAAACGGTGTGAAGACACTAATTTAGCTCTAAATTGGGAAAAAAGCCATTTCATGGTTAAAGAAGGTATCGTATTAGGACATAAGATCTCGAAGAAAGGAATTGAAGTCGACAAAGCTAAGATCGATGTGATTTCTAAGCTACCTCACCCAACTACCGTCAAGGGTATTCGAAGTTTTCTCGGGCATGCTGGTTTTTACCGTAGATTCATCAAAGATTTTTCAAAGATTTCTCGACCCATGACCCACCTTCTTGAGAAAAACACCCCGTTTATCTTTTAGAAAATGCATTCAGGGAGCCTTTCAGACTGCTAACGAAGAAAATTAACCGAAGCTCCAATTCTCATTGCTCCAAATTGGGACCAACCTTTTGAACTCATGTGCGATGCAAGTGATTATGCAATAGGTGCGGTTCTAGGGCAAAGGATTGAGAAGCATTTTAGACCAATTCATTATGCAAGCAAGATGATGACCGAAGCAAAAAAAATACACTCAACAACGGAAAAAGAGATGCTTGCAGTAGTATACGCTTTTGAGAAATTTCGATCATATCTTATCATGAATAAAAGTGTTGTTTACACGGACCATTCTGCTTTAAAATACCTCTTCAACAAGAAAGATGCCAAAGCAAGATTGCTTAGATGGGTTTTACTTCTCCAAGAATTCAAATAAAAAAATCAAATTAAAAAAAATTTAAAGTGATTGATGACCAAAGGAGCTGAAAACAGTGGCACCGATCACCTTTCACGTCTTGAAAACCCGTCTAGAAAGTATTTGATCCTAAGGAGATTAACGAAACCTTTCCTCTTGAGACATTGAATACGGTGACTTCTCATGATAACCAAAGTACTCCGTGGTTTGCCGATATAGCAAATTACCACGCAGGGAATTTTCTTATCAAAGGGATGTCAACTCAACAAAAGAGAAAGTTTTTCAAAGATGTAAAGCATTACTTTTGGGATGACCCTATCTCTTCGAATTAGTGCATCTAATCCATCCGTAGGTGTGTATTTGGCCAAGAAGCTCTTGAAATCCTCAAAGCTTGTCATGAAGGACCCACCGGGGGCCATCATAGTGCCAACATCACCGCCTCGGAAAGTATTTGATGCCGTTTCTTTATGCTACCATTTAACAAGATGCTGCATTCAATGATCAAATCTTGTGATGCATGTCAAAGACAAGGCAAAATTTCACATCAAGATGAGATGCCTCAAAATGCTATCCAAGTTTGTAAAATTTTCGATGTATGGGGCATTGATTTTATGGGACCTTTTTCGTCGTCAAGAGGAAACAAATACATAACTTGTAGCCATCGATTAATCTTTCCCAAATGAGGTGAAGCCAAGGCGTTCCCACCAACGATGCTAGAGTATTGTCAAATATTTGAAATCCCTTTTCTCCCGATTCGTGCACCCGAAACTATCATAAGCGATCGTAGGACCCATTTTTGTAACGACAAATTTGATAAAGTCATGTCAAAATATGGAGTCACACATTGTCTTTCTACCGCTTACCACCCTCAAACTAGTGGTCAAGTCGAGGTAACGAATCGTGGACTTAAAAGAATCTTAGAAAGGATGGTAGGTGAAAACCGTGACTCGTGGTCTGACAAATTAGACGATGCGTTGTGGGCATTTAGGACCGCTTACAAGACTCCGATCGGATGCACGCCCTACAAGCTAGTTTATGAAAATCAATGTCACTTACCGTTTGAATAGAACACAAGGCATATTGGGCTCTTAAGCATGCCAATTTCGATCTCAAAACCGCGGGTGATCATCGAAAGCTCCAGCTTAACGAACTTAACGAGCTCCGTGATCAAGCTTACGAAAATTCTTTAATCTACAAGGAGAAAACTAAGAGAATTCATGACGCTAAGATCAAAAACCGCGTTTTTAACGTTGGTGATCGAGTCCTCCTCTTTAACTCCCGATTGAAGATTTTCTCCGGTAAGCTTAAGTCCCGTTGGTCCGGTCCTTTCACTATAACCGAAGTTTTTCCATATGGCACTGCCAAATTATCTCACCCCGATGGCTCGAATTTCAAAGTGAATTGCCACCGTCTCAAACATTACTAGGAGGCGGATATGCACCGTTGGTGTTATCCCGGATCTCCAAACTTTCCCTAAGGACGAATGAATGCAGGGATCGAGTCGAGCTTGCGACTCGGTGAACAAAAACAAGCCGCTTCGTGGGAGTTCACCCCATGCTTATCCTTTTCTATTTTCTTTCTATTTTCTAACAAATGTGTTGTGATGTGAAGAGGCTTGTACTCTTCCGTTCTTTGTGTTTGTTGTTTGTTGTGATTTTTGTAGGATTGAACCAACAATTTCTGAAGACTCTCGTGTTCGGTGTTGTGTCCCGGATCACTCGAGCTTCCTATCCTTTGTTTGAAATTAGTTTGGGGAGATCCGATATCCTTTCATCTTATCGATTCACGTTTATCTTTGCATAATTAATAAACGGCTTAGATTTACGTAGAAACCCGACCTTAAACATTGAGGACAATGTTTCGTTTTAGTTTGGGGAGGGAATCTATCGATTTGATGTTACCTGCTTATTATTTTGTTCTCACGTACCTGTTTTCCCACAAAAATAGCAAAAAATTTAATTTTTTAAGTTTTTATTGTAAAAAAAAAATAATAAGTGTTAAGACACGAATGTAGGTTTTCCGTTGGTAAGAATAAGAAGTAATTTTTGATCCGATCGAACGTGTTGAGTTCTAGCTTTCTCCCTTAACAATTAATGATGATAGTTTGTGCTAGTCTCATGTAGACTTTAAACATGCTAGACTTGAAATCATTAGTAAATGAAGAACTGTGCTAATCTCAAGGTAGATTTTAAATATGCCAGTTGGATTTTTATATAGGATAAAGCTATTTGCGAATCTCTTAATAGAGATTTTAAATTGCAAAAGACATAAAAATGATAGTGTTAATTACGAATTAGGATGCAAAACAAGGTTATTTGGAAAACTTAAGCTTAAAAAATAGACTTGGGTTTTTCTTCCCAAAAATTCTTTAAAAATATTAATTATACGTTGACTTTTATTTTTACAAATTAGAGTTTTACTCTTAAAAGTCTAATCAACATATTTAGAGAAAAAGCTTTATCAATGAAGTCAACATCATTTATAAATAAGAATTTTGGTTCAAGTTTATACTTTGGTTTTCTAAAACGAAATTTTTCTATTTGCAAAAATAATGTGTTATTAGTAAAATGAAAAAAAAAATAAAAAAATCAAATAAAAACTAAAATAAAAAAAAGAAAAAGAAAAAATATAGTGATGAATAAAAAGGATGCAAGTTATAAATCCTAATGTTAAAATAATATAGCAAAACTTCCCATCGCAATAAAGTACATGGGCATTTGTCGGTTCGCTCCCGATGTGACATCGAAAGAAAGGGTGGAGGATGTATATTTAGGGTTGGTATCATAATAAGTACACGGACTCTTGTCGGAGGCGTGGCCGATGTGTCGTCGAAAGAAAAGTGATACCGGTTCCTAGCCTAATAATGTAAATAGTAATAATAATGTTGCAAGTTAGAAAATAAATAGTAAAAGTTTCCTTTTCTAAAACCAAGGTATTCTTTTGAACAAAATTTGCAAAAGTCTACAAGGCTTTTTCATCGGAAGTTCATGCGTTTCGATTATTATTCTCCGGATGGGGTGTCAAAAACCTTAGCACTTACCCGATGATGGTGGGAAGTTAGAGAAGAAAGTCATTAATGGGACAAGTGAACCGACGATGTCTTAGCTAAGGAGGTTTTTGTTTGCTTTGAGTTGTGATCTTACTAAGTGATTAACATATTATCCCAAAAGGCCCATGTGTAAAGCTTAGTCGGATTTCAACATCTAATATGTAGATTTTAATGGTTTTTAAATTAATTTAAAGCACACCACACTAAAATATAATAATTTATGTCGGGAAGAGGAAATTCACAAATTGTAAATATAAGAAGTCCTTAGCATCTACTCGTACTTAACAGTGATCTTATTTTTAAGCTTAGTATGGGAAAAGTGAAAAATCAGGAATGATGAAGTTATCTTTTAGACACTTAATTGTGCTTTTTGTTCCATGATCCTTAAAGTTACCACTAAGGTAATGAAAACATTACATTATGTCAACACAAGAATAAGTTGTAGTTAGATAGTCTATCAAGAAAAATCATAAAAAATAAAAATCTTTGAAAATGGGAAATCGGGTGTTTTATAACTTGTGATCTCTTAGCTCTCTCAACAAAAATCTTTGCTACTTTTCAAAGGTTTAGTTTGGGGAAGTTTTGAGGTATTTGGTTATAAGGCATGTAATATTGCGTGAGGACACGCAATCGTTTAGTTTGGGGAATTTTGATAAGTGTAAAATACACATATCCGTTAACACCAAAAATGACCCTAAATGACCAAAAACATACTAAAAATGGCAAAGATATGCTTGTTTTTGTGTTTTGTGTGTGCAGGTACGGATAAGACAAAAAAATCCAAGAAAACCGTCAAAAAACGGGCAAACACGGACACGAGGAACGGAAGAGCACAAAAGAAAGCCGGGGATTAAAAAAAACCAAAGTCAAAAAGTCAACCAATGGTCAAATCTCAGTCAAACCACAAAAACCCAAAGTTACAAATCTAGTCCCCCAAGTTTCCAAAGTTACACAAATGGTCCTTGAAGTCTTAATGGGCCCTTAATTACCCTTTAAACCCTACCCGGATCATAAGCCCAATAACAAAAGCCCAAAACCCTAAAACCCATTACCTTTTATAACTAAGTCCAGGGGCCAATTCTGCCATATTTGGAAAATGTTTAAAACACCTAAACTTTCATAAACCAAAGAGAAGGACTTACTTTGCCATATCCCCAAAGTTTAAATCTCTTTTACCCGTTTTCAGTTATAAAAAGGCGCCAATGAACAGTTTACTGTTCATCGTCTCCTACAATTAACCAAAGGGTAAAACAAAGGGCAAAGCTCAATTAAGGGGCAGAAAGGACTATTCAAGTATTAATTAATGACATGGCAAAATGATTGCATCATTCCTCGCATCCTATTGGCTAAACCCACTAAGAGAGGATCACGGCTAAGGCAAAGAAGCATAAGAAATGATGATTCTTACACTTGAATCACTCAAAGAGAAAGCACAAGGAGTCTTAACACGGATTGCCAAGCTGGCAATCCGTGTGATCCCAAGATGATCTAACGACTCAAATTCATCCTCCAATGATTGATGGAATGTACGGATGTGATTGATGGAGCGTGGGCAGCAAGGCAAGGCCTAGAAGGATCTATGAGAGGCTATAAATAGGCTCATTTTTTTTTCACACACAAAGAGGGAGGTAGCTAGTAGAATTTTAGCTTAAATTTACTATTGCAATTTCCTTTTAACATTCAGTTGTAATTTTTCTTTAAAATCATGTGAATCAAGTTTTATTTTAATGACATCTAGTTTTACTCTTAAATACTTTGTCATAAGCTCTTTTAAATTTCACTCATAAGCTCTTATTTTTTCTCAAATGTTAAGCTATTGTTCTAATAAGCTCATATAAGCTCTTACTAGTCTATAAGCTAGTAATTGAGCTAAATCAGACCTTAATCTACTTAAGTCTTATAAACTAGTTTAAAACCTTAAACTATTTTGGACCTAAAAGCTTTGGAAGGGGATTCAATCATGGAAGGAATCCCAAGGACTTTTACTAGCTTATCCAAAGGATCAGCTTAGAGCTGTGATAAGCTCAAGAGCAAAAGTTCTGTTTGAGCTGAAACATTCCTATAAGTCTCGTGTTTACTTTTTTGTCATTTAAGTTTTAGCTTAAATAATTGCTAATTAGTGTAAACTGCTTATTTGCTTAATCTGCCTGCTAATTAGTGCTTATAATTGTTTTATTTTTAGCTATTTAAGTGTATTTTGCTTTCCTGTTTGTAGATTTATAGTTTAAAACTATGCAATAGCTTAATCGTCTTAAAAAACATAAAATAAAATAAAAATTAAGTGTAATCTTAGTTTTACTTCTGAGTGTTATTGGCTTTTTGATTTATGTTTAATAAGTTAGTTATAAGCTAAATATTATCTGGTATCAAAGGTTTTTAAGCTAGTATTCATTTTCAAGCTCTTTGCAAATCTATCATAGTAGTTAAGGGGTGTTTGGTTTAGCCTTGTTTGACTACTAAAAGTCAAAGCACTTAGGTAATTTTTCTTTGTTAAGATTAATTTTCATTATAGTAGGATAATAGAGCTTTTAGAGGTTAGATTCAAAAAAGTAAAAGTTTATGCCTAAGTATGGGTGTGCCGCACCAATGTACTTTTACCCCTTTCTTTTGCTAGTAAAAACTTAATCCAAGCCTTCCAAGGCTTGGATTTGGTTTGCTAAGTGTTTGTGCACTCTATTTGAGTGTGATAAATGCAGTAGTAACCACAAGGTTACCTGCATTTTAGTTTTAACCTTTTGACCATTTGTGCATCAGTAGGAACCACTGCAGTGGCTTTTAATCCATTTTTAAGATAGTTTAAATAGAATTTAGCTTTTAAAATTAAGTAGGATCTTAGGTAATATAGTTATAATTAAGATATCGCCTGTTTATAAATTTCCAGCTCATTTCAAGAATAAATTTACTTTCACAGTCAGTATAAAAGCAAAAAGCCAAAAATAAGTAGTTTTAGATAACTTTTTTAGTAGGGCTTAATTTTAGTTACTTATTTGAAAAACTGAATAGTAGGGTTTCATTAGGATTCATTAGTTAGCTTATCTTCAAAAGCTTAGCTTCTGAATTGGCTTATTGAGCTTAAACTAATTTTGAGCTCTTTGAGTTTGTGCCTGAGTTTAGCTTTTAGATTTTCAATTCACTAGGTTAAGTGTTAGTGGTTTAAGTGCTTTCCATTTAGTAGCATTATATATTCTTAGATCTCTTTTAGTTGCAATTTGAGCTTAATTTGAGCTTTGTGCAACTGTTTTAGTTGAAATAAGCAAAAGTGAGTTTAAAACTCCACTTTCTGTGGACAGATTTTCAAAAGCTCTTAGAGAGCTTAATCTTGGTTTTCAGCTAAAGTTGTTTTTATAAAAAATGCTTAAAAATATGTTTCCTTTAAGTTCTAGTATTTAGTTTTTGCAAAAAGTGAAAAAGAAAAAAAAATATAGCAAAAAGGTGCTAAGCAACCTTGAACCCGTGACCTCAAGCACACAAACCCAACGTGTTAACCGATATTCGCAATAGCCCATCCATTCAATTCTCCTCCCATTTAATTCTTATACTTGTCTTTAATTTTCCTTTTTTCTTATAAGCCGTAGCTTATTAACGTTTTCCCCTGGACATTTTGTTAAGCTGTGGCTTCGTCTTAGTTTATTTTCCTTGATCTTTATAACTTATTTAGATTTTTCTTGATTTTTGGCATTTTTTCATTTAGTAGAATTATTTTTTAATCATTTTTTCTAAGGTTTTAATTTTCGAAAAATCATAAAAAATAGAAAAAAGTCAGAAAAATACAAAAAAAAAATTTTATTATTAAAAAATACTTTAGGTTTACATCAGAAACATCATTTTTCAACACTTTTAGATTTTTAATTTTTCCATTATTAGCCTTTATTTTGAATTTTAAAAATAGGATTTTAATTTTAAAAATAGTTAAAAATAGTTTTCTGAGTTTTATGTTATTTTAGACTTTCTAAGTTTAAAAATCATTTTTCAAATTTTAGGACTTATTTGCTAATTTTTTGAATTAAATTAGATAAAATACGTGTTTTAATTCATAATAAATTCAAAATAATAAGAAACATGTTTTTTTTTTTCTTAAAATTTTCTTTTGTCCCTAATTAGGTTTATAATTTAGTTTGGCATTTTTAGGAGTTAATTTATAGTGTTTATTGGCTTTATTTTGTCGCTTTTATTTGCTCCCTTTATTAATTTAAGTGTTTAAGTGCTTTTAATTGTTTCCATTTTAATGTTGCTTTTATTTAGTAGTTATAGATACTCAAAAATATCTTTTCTCTCATTCAAATCATAATATCTCAACCTGATGGTCCAAACTTTAAGGTGAATGGTCATCGTGTGAAGCATTACTTCGGAGGGGACTTACCACCCAATGTAGTCCAGCATCTCCACATTTCTCTAAGGATGAATGAATTCGGGGATCGAGTCAAGCTATGTGACTCGGTTACCAAAAACAAAGCACTTCGTGGGAGGCACCCCATGCTTATCCATTTTCTATCTTCTTTCTTATTTCTATTGTGAGTAAGGAGGCTTGTACTTTTCCGATTCTTGTTGTTGTTTGTATTTGTGATTGTTTGCAGAATTAACCCAAAATTTCCTGAAGACTCTCGTGTTCGGTGTTTTGTCCCGGTCCATTCGAGCTTCCTAGACTTTGCTTGCCATTAGTTTGGAGAAATCCGATATCCTAAAGATTATTATCGACTAACAATTTTCTTTTAGCATACTTGATAAACGACTAAAGATTTGTGTAATACTTTCTTCATGTTTGGGTTATGCATTCGACTTTTTGAGTTCTAGTATGGGGTTTTAAGCCTTAGGCTAGGAAACATTGAGGACAATGTTTGATTTTAGTATGGGGTAGTATATCTTCGATATGATCTTACTTACCTTTGCCGTTGTTCTCACGTACCTCATTTTTCCACAAAAAATTTAAATTTTTAAGTCTTAATATTAAGTTTACTTAAATAAAAAAATTTTTTAATTTTTTTGACACAAATGTAGGTTTTCTGTTGGTGAGAACGAAAAGTAAATTTTGACCCGACCGATTTTATATCTTAGCTTTCTCCTTAACTGTAAATAGATTGATTTTGCAAATCTTTTATACAAGGAGCTATAAAACGCTAGTCTAGCTTAAAAAAATCAAGACTTTGCAAGTTCCCATAATTGATTTTAAATAT